>JAKCPI010007881.1:0-13544 GCA_023213315.1 Euborellia annulipes
ATATTGCCAAGAAATTTAATTCCTGTGATGCATTAATGTAATTCATCTTACCTAAGGACTAACAACTCATTTAGCTTTTTATTGTATTTCATCTAATAGTTATGTAGGCGAACATTTTCCATCTTGGCTTTTTTTTTTTTCCCTGTTAATCGAGGCCCACTAACACCTTGAGGTGGTCCATAAAGTGGAGACGTGGTCGATTTATTTTGGTTGTGCGCGTTTTACGAGCCGAATAAATCGACCTACAGGGTGTCTTTTGTGCTTTTATATACCGGACTTGCCGGCTATCTTATTAACCCGCAAGGTTAACATTGTGTATATTCGTTAAAACGATTCGGGTTAACAAAATAAAGAACCAAACAAATACTGATCAGATTAAATTAGCAATGCCTGGACCCAATGCTAGCTGGCATCCCCTCCCCTCAAATAAAAATCAATTAAGATTCCTTTCATGCTCAAAAGAGATGAAACGGGGAAAAAAAATAAACATTCATTTCACGAATGTTGGATAATCTATTAAAAGTCGAAATAATTTTTACTTTCTCTTACCTCTATATTTATGTTAATATAAAGAGAGAGAAAGTATTGGATTCATGTCAAAAATTCGATGTCGAGATTTTGATGGATCTTCACGTTTTGAGGTCCCTGAATCAAAAAGTGGTTTTCGCGACATGGTCTGTCTGTCTGTGGGTGGGTGGGTGTGTGTTCAATTTTAAGCATGGAGGAATTGAGCTAGGAGGTTGAAATTTTATATTTAAGTTTTGTACCCTCCTGGACCGTGAAAATAACCTTTTAATCAAAATCGGCCAAATAGTAATAGTACTTTACTGATGTAGTTTTTCAGTTTTTTTTTTTTTTTTTTTTGATTTTCTCAAAATTCGCTCCCACGATTTTGATTAAAATTCAAAAATCTGGTGTGGCTGGCGCACAGCACACAACTTTCTCTTACCTTCGGTAATCGAAAGTTGTGTTCTGTGCTTGTCACACCAGATTTTTTTGTGTCAAAATATATTTAGTTTCCGCCAATATATTAGAAATTTAAGATGTCAAAATTATAAACATGGGAAAATATTTATATTTTGTAACCATGGCAACCATTTCACCTATCTTTTCTATGGAGTACAAGAGTAAAGTGTGCTTCAAACAATTTTGAGGGCAAAACGAGAATATACATTTGAAAGAGAATCTAAAAAATAATTGATTTTTTGAATTTTTAAACAAAATCGTTAGAGCGAATTTTGAGAAAATCGAAAAAAAACTGAAAAAAGTACATCAGTAAAGTACTAGTACTCTTTGGCCGATTTTGATTAAAAGCTTATTTTTCCGGTCCCGGGGGGTGTTTAACTTAAATATAAAATTTCATACTCCTAGCTCAATTCCTTCATGCTTAAAATTGAACACACACACACACACACACACACACACACCCCACACACACACACACACACACACACACACACACACAGACAGACCATGTCGCGAAAACCACTTTTTTGGATTCAGGGGACCTCAAAACGTGAAGATCCATCAAAATCTCGACATGAATCCAATACTTTCTCTCTATATATATATTACATATATACATAGGTAGAGAAAGTAAAAAATCTGGTGTGACTGGCGCACAGCACACAACTTTCTCTTACCTTCGGTAATCGAAAGTTGTGTTCTGTGCTTGTCACACCAGATTTTTTGTGTCAAAATATATTTAGTTTCCGCCAATATATTAGAATTAAAGATGTCAAATTTATAAACATGGGAAAATATTTATATTTTGTAACCATGGCAACCATTTCTCCTATCTTTCCTATGAAGCACAAGAGTAAAGTGTGCTTCAAACAATTTTGAGGGCAAAACGAGAATATACATTTGAAAGAGAATCTAAAAAATAATTGATTTTTGAATTTTAAACAAAATCGTTAGAGCGAATTTTGAGAAAATCGAAAAAAACTGAAAAAGTACATCAGTAAAGTACTAGTACTCTTTGGCCGATTTTGATTAAAAGCTTATTTTTCCGGTCCCGGGGGGTGTTTAACTTAAATATAAAATTTCAACCTCCTAGCTCAATTCCTTCATGCTTAAAATTGAACACACACACACACACCCACCCACACACACACACACCCCACACAGACAGACCATGTCGCGAAAACCACTTTTTTGGATTCAGGGGACCTCAAAACGTGAAGATCCATCAAAATCTCGACATCGAATTTTTGACATGAATCCAATACTTTCTCTCTATATATATATTACATATATACATAGGTAAGAGAAAGTAAAATTGATATCTTCTGAAGACCACTTTACTCTTGTTCTTCATAGGAATTTCTCCTATGGTTGCTATGAAAACAAAATATAAATATTTTCCCATACTTATAAATTTTGCATGTTGAATTCAAATGTACCTTACTGTTGAAAACTAAATATATCTCAACACAAAAAATCTGATGTGACAAGGACAGTACACAACTTTCTCTTGCCGAAGGGTAAGGGGAAGTTGTGTTCTGTGTGACCAGTCAAAACCAGATTTTTTACATCTTGAATTCTAATATATCGGCGGGGGGCTTGGTGTAGGGGTTAGCCGGCCGAATATTCGGTTTCGGTTTCAGCCAAAACCAGCCGAAACCTGAGTCTGAAAAAATGGAATGAGACGCGCAGGCGGAAAAGGGGCGTAAAAAATTTTTCCCTTCCCAAAAAAGGTAAAATGATATGAATTTTGTATAGGAAATTACACGTTTCGGCTGAAAATTTTGTTTCGGTCGGGCCCTAGTTTGAGAATAACAAATCAAATTAATAAAGCGCATGTGCGGGAAGTTATGGAGGGGGTGTAAAAACACGAACAAGCAGAAAACATAGCTATCTTCATACGGATCGTTAACACCTGGAACTAAAAAGTAAAATGTTAACGTCACTGTTAAAACTTTGTTTAGAGAATAGCATTTTTAAAGCTGATGTTATTACTTTACTTTTTAACACCCACTTTATGGTATTCAATTTTAAGAGATATTATTGGGACATCGAGCTATAATTTTTTTAATGACGTATTAAAAAATTATCGTAATTGATTTTTTTGTTATCAAGCAAATACAAAAAAACAATCTGTCCCAATAATCTTTAATTTTTTTAAATTTAAAAATGAATTTATTGTTATTATTAATCACATATTAATTAAGAAATTTTTTAAAATAAGCTTAGATGATTTATTTAAAAATCAACTGTCAAATTAGTTCAGCATTCTTGCAATAGATGGCAGGCTAGTCTAACAGACGATATAGTATTAGCCTATATTTATATATTTTTATGCTTTTATAAAAGGTACTTAATATATAATAACATTTATAAAGTATTTATTGTTAAAAGATCAATGAAAATCAACCAAATGCATTAAATATTATTAGCTACCATTCTGACATCTCTTGGCAAATTTTTGAATTACATGATTTTTTGAGCATACTTTTTATGACACACAACGCCATCTTATCGGGAAAAACATGCGTAACACCTTCGCTCCCGTAATAATCCGAACCCGAAAATGTGCAAAAAAAAAAAAACAACTCATTGATTTTCGCTACTTTACTTTAATCTCAATGAAAAATAAAAACCTAAATTGAATTTTGTGCTAGATATCGACCAAAGAGTACAAAAAAAAAAAAAAAAAAAAAAAACCTTAACGAGCCTAATGGTGATTGAATCAAGACGTCGAGGCCCAATAGACCGCAAGCGAAGCTGAGCTCGTTAACCATCGAGAAGACTTGATGATGACCAAGCAAAGAAAGAAGGCCGACACCTAACCAAGGTGATCGATGATCAATCAGGAGCACTCCATATCCTGGATGCACTTCCACTTGCCCCACTCAGCGATTATATTCAGAGAGAGAGCTTTGTATTATGAATAATGGAATAGAGAGGGCTCAAGTGTGTTTTCAAGCCAATCAGATATTTTCAAAGGTCACCGGATTCTACATACATGATGCACTTCTAAACTAAAGTGAACCTAGTAGAAGATTTAAATAAATAATGGAATAATTCGTGTTTTTTAGTTATTTACTAATTACGAGAGGTCTATTGGCTGGGTGCTAGAGTCCCTGTATATCAGAGTCTGGCCATACGAGCGACCGTTAGAATTGTCGGCCATCTTTCTTCCGACCGCTCCATTGAATACATGGAGAAAAAATGATTTTTTTTTGTTAATTAATTATATAATAATTTTATTCAAAAAAAAACTTATAGAAACAGAAGCTAATATTTCAATGATTATTTATATACTAAAAAAAAAAGTAAGTAAAACCACTCAAAATAATTTATTTAATGAAAAAACATTTGAATTTGACATTTCCCAATCTGTCATTTTTCACTTTCTCATAGCTATATATGTAATATTTATTTCTAAAATAAAGTAAATAATCTCAAGAATATTATTTAAATGAATGAATTATTTTTCCTTTACTTTTCCTTTTAAAATATACATTTGGAATTTATAAATTAGGCCTACTCTATATGTGAAAAATTTGATAAGAGCTTTGACTTTATCACGGACAAGGGCAAATACAAGGGGGGGAAAGCGGGCAATTACCCCCCCCCCCCCCCCCCGAGATTCGAGAAAAAATTTTTGATATTATAACTTACAAATTTGATTTGTAAATATATTCTGGTAAACAAAAACGGAATGCACTTTTAAATTACCGAAAGTAAAAAAAAATTGTGTGCTGAGCGACCAGTTACACCAGATTACTCCCCCCCCCCTAAGAGACTTCTCTGGACCCGTTCTTGATCACGGACATAAATATAGGGTGCCCAGACGTTCTCTTTTTGATCTAAAAATATGTGTCGGGTATCTTTTCTCAAATTTGTTATTTTGTTTTTCATTTTTCTGCCTCAGTCATTTAGAATCGGGCAAATGGGGCAGTGCGGGATTTAAAAGCCGCCTTCCCCCCCCCCTTTACGGCAGATATTGAAATTTTTTCTATTATATAATATCTCTGAGTTCAAATTTTGTATAAATTATAATTTTTTAATAATAAAGAAAATTCTTAAAAGATTTCATTATTTTTGCAATGAGTTAATTACTAACGTTATTTATATTTGTTTTATTCTTTTTGAAATCGATTATTTTCTTAGAAAACTCTATTTTATAATTAGGAAAATAAACTGTAAGCTAAATACATATATTAATATACATAAACTCAAAATTAAAAGTGATTTTAAGATTCTAATCAGCTAAATATAACCCTAAACTTTGCATTCTCAATATAATAAAATTAATGGAGATTTTTAACATATGATGAGTAATATTTATAAATTGAAACCTCTAAAATAATGTTCTAAAAAGATTTCATGATACTTTGAACGGGTATCGTTATAAAAGTTAAATGAAATATTTTTTAATCCCATAGAGATGCATTGAAAATTTGAATTGGCGCTAAAATCAGGAAGAAAGATGGCGCGACCAATAGAAAAAAAGTTCCCGTATGGCCAGACTCGGATATACAGGGACTCTACTGGGTGCGCGATGGAAGCGCCAACTAGCGGTTGCAATTACGGTGGACTTTGAAATTTCAAATTTCAAGCAACACTCTTGAACCAGAAAATTAAAATAAATATTCAATTTTATGCAATATTCACCAAATATGCAAAAATATGCAATATTAGCCTATAATGAGCATTTTGCTTCAAATTCAATCTCTTATTATAGGCTTATATAATAGGGGTAAAGTAAAACAAAAATCTGGTGTGACTGTCGCACAGCACACAACTTTCTCTTACCTTCGGTAATCAAAAGTTGTGTTCTGTGCTTGTAACACCAAATTTTTCGTGTCGACATAATTTTGTTCCCGCATTAATATTAGAATTCAATGGGAAAATATTTTGCAATCATTTCTCCTCTTCTATGAAGACCAAGAGTAAAGTGGTCTTGAGAAGTTTTCTGTGGCAAAATGAGAATATATATTTGAAAGAGCATCTAAAAAATAATTGATTTTTGAATTTTAATCAAAACCGTTGGAGCGAATTTTGAGAAAATCGAAAAAAAAAAAACTGAAAAAGTACATCAGTAAAGTATTAGTACTCTTAAGTCGATTTTGATTAAAGACTTATTTTCACGATCCAGAGAGGTGCCTAACTTGAATATAAAATTTCAACCTCGTAGCTCAATTCCTTCATGCTTACAATTGAACACAGACAGACAGACCATGTCTCGAAAACCACTTTACTCTCTCTCTCTCTATATATTAAAGGGGTTCAGGAGCGACATCTAAACGTAAGTTACTTTAAAAAAACTAGACTATTATAAGGAATTTTTCAATGCGGTTTTTTTTTTAAATGAATTAAATTCATAAGAGATTATTGGGACATCGAGCTATCATTTTTTTAATGACTTATTAAAAAATAATTATTTTTTGTTATCAAGCAAATACAAAAAAACAATCTGTCCCAATAATCTTTAATTCTTTTTAAATTTAAAAATGAATTTATTGTTATTATTAATCACATATTAATTAAGAAATTTTTAAAATAAGCTTAGATGATTTATTTAATAATCAACTGTCAAATTAGTTCAGCATTCTTGCAATAGATGGCAGGCTAGTCTAACAGCTGATCCCTTTGGCCTATATCTGGCCTATATGTATATATTTTTAGGCTTTTATAAAAGATACATAATATATAATAACATTTATTGTTAAAAGATCAATGAAAATTCACCAAATGCATTAAATATTATTAGCTACCATTCTGACATCTCTTGGTGAATTTTTGAATTACTTGATTTTTTGGGCATACTTTTTATGACATACAACGCCATCTTAGCGGGAAAAACATGCGTAACCACTTCGCTCACGAGCCCCCTTAACATATAGAGATAAGAGAAAGTAAAATCTGTTAGCCCCCTCTTCTAGTGACGTCCCAGGCCCACAATACTGCCTCTGCTTTCATGATTATATTTATTCCCTTTTATTATCTATCCGTTTGTTGCTAGGTGCTGATGCAAGGCTTTTTCCAATTTGTTCAACAGTTTCTCTAAAGAGAATTAAGAGAACTTGTTTGGAACGTTTTCAAAGATTGAGAATAGAAGGGAAATCGAACAAAATAAATGTGTTAATTAAAAATGTTCCTATCCAGATCCCAATTTCAAACATTGAGTTCAAAATACACTAAGGTAGATTACAATTCACTATTCAAACATCTCCAAGATTTATGTCTTCAGTAATCAATTCCCTTCCAAACGTTTAATAAAAATGAAAAAAAAAATAAAACTTTATTGGATAATCATTCGCCTTTTTTATAGTCCTTAATTAATCTTTTTGATTATATAGAGGTCTTAATTCGAATTAATTTAATAGATCATTTCAACAGCTTTTTTTTATGTTTTTTTTTCTTTTTTTACGCTTAGAATGGTCGGAATTAATCAAAATTTTATTACCACCAGACACCGTAAGATAAAAATAAACTAAATATAACAAATTAACATACAGTTGCCGCAGGTTTCTAGAACGCCTTTATGCCCTAAGGACCAGTTTATTAATCCATGATCAAGTAGCCCCTGATGACCCTTGGATTTTGAAGAAACCGTCATCAATATTAATTTTTTTTTTTTTAAACACACTTTTTCTCATTCACACTCACATTCACACAGCCTTTCGGCAACTTAGGCCATTTAAGACTTTAGACGATATACCGTTGTAATATATATATATTATCTATTGTGGGTTCAGGCATTTCTATTTAAGCCATTTGGTATCCAAATGGCTTAAATAAAATCATCGGACTGCCTGGGTCCGAACCCGTGACGTTTGGTATAGGAGGTAGGCACGCTACCTACTACGCCACACCCGGGGGCAAGAAAATTATTATTACTACGTATTCCAATTCCAGTGCCTGCTTGAGAATTTGTTTACATCCATGGAATACATAAATGCAAAGAATACATAGATCTTTCTCTATACATTTCCTATGGTAGAAATGGTAGCTTTAGGAATTAATTACTCAAAAAGTTTTAGGAATTTCGGGACCAGAATATTTTTCCGGGACTCTCCATAACGCCCTTTATAAGACTGCAAAATTTCGTTTCAACGGGAAGTTGGTCAAACAGACAGACGGACACTCCGCTATTATATATGGACCCTGTTATGCAATGGTGTGTGAAAGACCAAAAAATTCAAAATTGAGTTAAGCACGGAATATTGTTCCAAATGTATTTTTTATGAAATATGTCCTAAACCCTAAAAAAAAATTTATATTTAATGTTACTTGCACAATGGGTCGTTTTGATGACTTACCTACCCCAACATTAAAATAGCCTCCTTATGGGGAAATACATGGTGTTTGTCCTTCAGCTATTTTAATGCTGAAGGACACACACCATGTATTTCCCCATAAGGAGGCTATTTTAATGTTGGGGTAGGTAAGTTATCAAAACGACCCATTGACAAGAAAAATTATATATAATCTAATGTAAACAAAAAACTTTATTGTTGATTTTTTTTTTTTTTTAAACATTCACACTTTTTTCTCATTCACACTCACATTCACACACACATTCATGCAGTCTTTTCGGCAACTGAGGCCATATAAGACTTTGACGATAACCGTTGTAGAGAATATATCTATTGTGGGTTGAGGCATTTTTATTTAAGCCATCTGGTATCCAAAATGGCTTAAATAAAATCTTCGGACTGCCTGGGTCCGAACCCGCGACGTTTGGTATAGGAGGTAGGCACGCTACCTACTACGCCAGACCCGGGGGCCATTGTTGATTTTCTCAAAACTCGATGTTTGGTCTTTGACACACCATTGCATAACAGGGTCCATATATATAAGATTCTAATATATCGGTGGAAATGTTTCGTTCATGCTCAGAACACAACATTCTCTTACCAAAGGTTCAATAGATTAAAAAATAAATCACATAAAAAAAAATAAATAAAAAAGGACAAAATAAATACTACGAGCACAATATTCATGATAAGAGGAGGCAAGAACTGGGGAGGGGTTGTACAAATAATCTTATTTTAATTTAGATTAAAGGTTTCTGAATTTCTCCAAAAAGCACCAGCTTATATATATTCATTGATTAATAATTAATGTGCCAGGGTCGACGTTTCGGTCGCATATAGGTCCATCATCAAGGCCACGCCATTGTCAATATATGGATCAGTGGCGTCATTTCAACTTTTTCTTGGGGGCAAATTTTTTTCTTGGGGGGGGGGGCAAACATTTTTTTTCTTAAAATTTACTTACAAATATGTACTCAAATTGAGCCCAAAGATATTTTATTTAATTGTTTAATTCTCTACAGTTTATATACTCGTAGATATATTTTGAAAGATTTTATCTAGAATAATATAAAAATTTTATAAAAGCCCGAGCCCTTGGGGGGAGGCAAATGGCCCCCCTGCCCCCCCCAAATGACGCCACTGATATGGATCCTCCATTGGTCATATTGGCAGAAGACATCTATATATAATAATTGCGGTGTTTGTCCGTCTGTCACGCTCTGTTTGACCAACTTCACGTTGGAATTTTGAAACGAAATTTTGCAGTCTTATAGAGGACGTTATGTAGAGTCCCGGAAAAATACTCAGGTCCCGAAATTCATATAACGTTTTGAGTTATTAATTCCCAAAGTTACGATTTCTCCCATAGGAAATGTATAGAGAAATATTTAAGTATTCTTTGTATGTAAACAAATCCTCAAGCAGGCACTGGATCGGAATACGAAGTAATAATAATTTTCTTTTCATAATTTAAAAAAGGCGAGGGTCCGCCGCAGGCGGCCCGAAGCCAGCTGGCGGGGGCTAGACGCGAAGCCCGCCGGAGGCGGGCGGCGCGGCTATTTATTAATAAATAAATATATAAGCTGCTTCTCATTGGAGAAATTAAAAATCTTTAAAGACTATTTTTTACCATGAATATTGTGCTCGTAGTATTTATTTTGCCCTTTTTTATTTATTTATTTTTTTAATGTGATTTATTCTTCTCTCTATTGAATAAATAGCTTGAATGAATAGTCGGATTCAACCTCATTTTTAGGTATTCTTTTTTTTAATATGAAAAAAAAAAAAAAAATTATCCATCCCTCTTTGTGGTCATATGATATTTTCTTATCAAGTTTCTTTAAGATGCTCAACTCGTTCAATAGTTGTTAGCGAAGATAAACAGATAAAATAAGTTCGAAACGGCTAAAAATAAAAGAAACCAACCCCCAACTGCTTTCATTTTCAAGAAATGTTTTTTTTTGTTGATTGTATTTTCACATTTAATCCGATTTGTTTTATTTTTAACTCTTCATTCTTCTGCTCTTCCTTAGGATTCTTCTTGTTGAATTTGTACAGTTATTAAATTTGCACTTTGTTATTTTTTAATATATAAAAGAAAGAAGCAAGAAACCTAAAGCCGCTTGCCAAGCCCTTCAAGAAACTGGGAGGGGGTGGGAGCAGTATTAAATCATGGAGAGGTTCTTCATTTTTAAGAGAAAAAATATAAGAAAAAAAAAAGAATAATTATTAATTTAAAATGAAAAATCTGGTGTGATTGGTCGGAGAGCACACAACTTTCTTATGCCTTGAAGGTTGTTGTCAAACCAGATTTTTGTGTCGACATATGAGTCGTCGAAAAGTCGAAAGTAGGTAGCGTGCCTAACTTCTATGCCAAATTTCGCGGGTTCGGACCCCAGGCAGTCCGATGATTTTATTTAAGCCATCTGGATACCAGATGGATGCCTGGACCCCCAATAGATATTATCATAAATAACGGTTATCGTAAAAGTCTTATATGGCCTAAGTTACCGAAAAAGACTGTGTGAATGTGTGTGTGAGTGTGAGTGTGAATGAGAACAAAGTGTGAATGTTTTTATTAAAAAAAAAAAAAGAATGGAAAAGAGTAAGTACAGGCGCAGCAAAAAAGAGAGCCTTTGGATGCCAAATGCCGAATGGGAGACGTTTCGGACAAAATTTTATTCGTCCATTCTCAGTTGGCTTATAAACTAATTAGGCACAAAGTTGTCATTGTTAATTAGTTTATAAGCCAGCAACGGCAACTTCTCTTCAAATTATAAAAAAAAATCTGGTCTGACTGGCGCACAGCACACAACTTTCTCTTACCTTCGGCAATCGAAAGTTGTGTTCTGTGCTTGTCACACCAGATTTTTTGTGTCGACATGTATTTAGTTTCCGACAGTAGGGTACAATTGAATTCAAGATGTAAAATTTATAAGTATGGGAAAATGTTTATATTTTGATACCATGGCAACCATTTCTCCTATCTTTTCTATGGAGTACAGGAGTAAAGTGGTCTTCAGAAGATTTCAATCACAAAATGAGAATATACATTTTATAGAGAATCTAAAAAATAATTGATTTTTGAATTTAAAAAAAAATCGTTGGAGCAAATTTTGAGAAAATCGAAAAAAACTGAAAAAGTGAATCAGTAAAGTGCTAGTACTTTTTGGTAGATTTTGTTCAAAAGCTTATTTTCACGCTTCCGGGGGATGTTTAACTTATATATAAAATTTCAACTTTCTAGCTCTTTCCGTTCTTGAGATATTTTATTCAAATACACCGACAGAAAATTCTACGGGATCCACTCGTGGATTCTCAAAACGTGTATTTCCATCAAAATCTCGACATCGAATTTTTAACATGAATCCAATACTTTCTCTATATATACCGTACTGTATAATAAATTCATTTAAATCACATCTTTCCATCCTTTGTTAATATTCTTATTTCATTCCGCTTATTTATAATTTCTTTAATTCTATGTTTATCTTCGTGTTTGTTTTCTTTTTTAATTTTTTTTTTTTTTTTTTGAGATTTAAATGCGGACATACAGACAGACAGTCATCCGTTTGATATTATTCATTCCTTTTCTCTAGATAAACATATTTAATCATCTGTCCAGTTAGAATCATTACCCTTTTTTTTTTTTTTTTCTTTAAATCACTGCTTCCTGGATACTAACTAACAAAGAGGTCTGCTATACTCCAAGAATAGAAAAAAAAAAACTTTCTGAGCTTTAGTAATCTAGGGAAAACTTGTAATTGGATAGACGATATATCATATTTTCCCTCCCTTTTAGCATCAGACAAACCCATAGGGGAGGAAGATAAGTAATCATGCCAAAATTGACATGGAGAGATGTTGATAAATAAGCATCAAGCTTGGTCATTAGTTCTGGCATTTTTAAGGGGATCATCTCTTGTATAGAGTTATTATAAATATCACTAGTGAACTTAAATTTGGGAATTTATTTTAAAAGTCCTTCCGAGGCTTCTCTACCAATATAAATGATAAAAATCTGGTGTGACTGGCGCACAGCACACAACTTTCTCTTACCCTTCGGTAAGAGAAAGTTGCGCACTATGCTGGTCACACCAGATTTTTGTGTCGAGATATATTTAGTTTCCCATAGCACCTTAGTTTCAAACTTGCATTTTAAATGTTGACTGCTTGAAATAAACTATGGTTATTTTTCAAAATTTTAATCTCATATTTGGACATTTTATACACAATATAGAATCGTAAATAAATACAAAATTTCATAAGAATTGGAAAAAAAAATTTTAAATGCGTAAAAAGTTCCAAAGGGGACCCCCTTTTGAATCGAAATTAACATACAAATCCCTATAGGAAATTAACATTGTTTCTATGCGAAGATAAGGTGGAAAGGGAATTTAAAAAGAGTAGAGACAGGCGATAATGTTTGCAAGTGAGAGAGAGACATATATGTTTTCTTTGAAACAATTAAAGACACAAATAAATTAAAAAAAAATGGGAATTTAAATAATAATTGATTTTTAATCTAATAAAAAAGAAAAAGATTTAAATTCCGTTACCATGGCAACCATTTCTATCTTTCCTATGAAGAACAAGAGTAAAGTGGTCTTCAGAAGATTTCAACGGCAAAATGAGAATATACATTTTAAAGAGCATCTAAAAAATAATTGATTTTTGAATTTTAAAAAAAATCCTTGGAGGGAATTTTGAGAAAATCGAAAAAAACTGAAAAAGTACATCAGTAAAGTACTAGTACTTTTTGGCCGATTTTGTTCAAAAGCTTATTTTGAGATTCTTCAAAGGTACTTAAGTTAAATATAAAATTTCAACCCGGTAGCTCAACTCCTTCATGCTAAAAAAATGGTTCCACACATACAGACACACACACACACACACACACACACACACACAGACCAATTTGCGGGACCCACTTTTTTGGACTCAGGGGACCTCAAAACATGTATATCCATCAAAATCTCGACATCGAATTTTTGACATGATCGCAATACTTTCTCTCCTATATATTTCATATATAGGGTTACGAGAAAATAAAAAAATAGGAAAGACGTTTTCAGTTTTCCTTTTGTATTTACGAGTCATTGTTATAGCCGCGGTCATGGGCGTAACTACAGAGGAGGCCATGGGACCAGCTATCCTCCAGGGGGCCTGGAAAGCCCCATATTTTCTCAGGATTTGCTGCCAGGGAGATTAAATAAAAAAAAATCTTTTATTTAATTTCTATTTGCTGACATTTCGGTAGCCAATCACGACCTT
>JAKCPI010007882.1:0-61492 GCA_023213315.1 Euborellia annulipes
CGTTGTTATAAATAACGGGTAGAGAAGCCAATGTCCATCTTCTTGGTCTCAAAATCTATATATATATATAATTCGGTAATGTCCGTCTGTCTGTCCCGCTCTATTTAGGCAACTTCCTGTTGGAATTTTGAAATGCAAATTTTATATGCATAAAGAAGGCCTTCTCGGGATTACAGGAAAATTATTTTCATCCCGAAATTCCTATAACTTTTTGAGTTATTAATTCTTAAAGTTACGATTTCACCCATAGGAAATGTATTAGAGAAATATTTATGTATTCTTTCATTTGTGTATCTCCTTAAAATGTAAACAAATCCCCTCAAGTAGGAATACCTGAATTGGAAATGGAATAATAATTTTCTTTTAGCCATTATTAGCCATCCAACCCAATCTCCGAGACCCTCCGACTCTCCGAAACGTATTAAAATCTACAGATCTTCAAATCATCAAGTCACTCATGAAATTCATCAACAATTCACAGATAACTAAATTTTAGACATTTTAAATTTATTCTTATTATTCATAGATTCTAGTTTTGCCTTAATATTGTTTTTTATATTGCTCTAATATTGTATTTATATTGTTTTGGGTTTGTTTTCATATTGTATTGGGATTTTGCATTTTGTTTTATTAATTTCGCTTTGTTTTTGCTTTTGTTATTGTATTAACTTTGCTTTCGTTTTGTTTTTATATTGTATTAATTTTAAATAAAATAAATAAATAAATTTATTAGGCAACCCGTTTTCAGAGGCACCATTCTGGGGAGGCTAGGTCCAAGTAAACACAATACAAATTTAAATACAATAACAAATACAACAAAACAAAAGGTATGGCTTATGTTAATTTTTTTTTATGTATTTATTTTGTAGACGTTTTGCCTCAATGGTGTGCGGCTAACTGGGCGAAATAAAAAAAAAGTTCTCGGGGTTGGGTGTAGAGGTTAGCGTGCTAACCTCGTATACCAAAAGTCGCGGGTTGGGACCCCAGGCAGTCCGATGATTTATTTAAGCCATTTGGATACCAAATGGCTTAAATAGAAATGCCTGGTTATATGGCCTGAGTTACTCTAAAAGACCGTGTGAATGTGAATGAGATAAAAGTGTGAAGTTCAAAAAAATCTGATGTGACTGGCGCAAGCACACAACTTTCTCCTTACCTTCGGTAATCGAAAGTTGTGTTCTGTGCTTGTCACACCAGATTTTTGTGTCGACATGTATTTAGTTTCCGACAGTACGGTACGTTCGATTTTCAAGATGTAAAATTTACAAGTAGGGGAAAATATTTATATTTTGAAACCATGGCAACCATTTCTCCTATCTTTTCTATGGAGTACAGGAGTAAAGTGGTCTTCAGAAGATCTCAATCACAAAATAAGAATATACATTTTAAAGAGAATCTAAAAAATAATTGATTCTTTGGAATTTTAAAAAATCGTTGGAGCAAATTTAGAGAAAATCGAAAAAAACTGAAAAGTGCATCAGTAAAGTACTAGTACTCTTTGGTCGATTTTGTTCAAAAGCTTCGTGTCACGTCCCAGGGGGGTGCTTAACTTAAATATAAAATTTCAACCTCCTAGCTCTTTTTGTTCTTGAGATATTTTGTTCACAGACACACACACACAAAGACAGACACACAGACAGACAGACCATGTCGCGAAACCCACTTTTTTGGATTCAGGGGACCTCAAAACGTGAAGATCCATCAAAATCTCGACATCGAATTTTTGACATGAATCCAATACTTTCTCTCTCTATATATTAACATATATATAGAGGTAAGAGAAAGTAAAAATAAATAAATAAAAAAAAAAAGAAGAAAAGGCGAGGGTCTGCCGCAGGCGGGCCTGAGCCAGCTATGAGGGGAGTCCAGGGGGGGCGAACCCCCCTGGCCAGGTTCTAAGGCCTACTAGTACAGACAAAAATTTGTGTTTCTGCCAAATTAATAATTAATTATTTTAAATAAAATATGCTGCTCCAAGGGCATGGACCAACAACTATCATCATTTTTTATATCAATTGATGTTAAATCATCTTTTTTTTTTTTTTTCTTTTTTTTTTTGAAAAATGGATTCTAAATGGGACGGAAATATTTTCATCCTAATAATTTCCGAACGTATCCCTCCTTATACTCTCGAGCCATACATCATCAAATAATTTAAAACGTTTTCACCTGAACATAAATTGATTATATATTCTTCGACCTGCACGGTATCCATACAAAAAAGAGGAAAGAACCCTTTTTTTTTTTTTTTTTTTTTTTGATAAATTGCCTTTTTTTTAAATTATATATACCTAGAGGTAATATTAAATTGGAGTATGTTTTTTTTTTTTTTTTTAATTTTCAAAGCAATCATAACGCTAAAATTTCTTTTTTAATGCAGGGCCCTCTTCAGGTAAATTGTTTTAAAATTTGGTGTGGCACTGAAGTTATATTAAATAGAGTTTTCATCGAGTGACCTCAACAAGTAGGCTTTACATTAGGGTGTCCGTTATTTTCCAAATTGCGTTTCATGCTGCAAACGCCCTCTAAATTTTTAGGTTTTGACCTAAAAAAAAATCAGACCCATATCAACCCTTAATATTCATATTAAACCGTGCCTAAATCGTACCATTTCCATTTAAATAACAGGGAATTTTTGCGACTTTTTTGCAGTTTATTTTTATTCCACTGAAACAAATATACCTAAAATACCGTCAGAACATATTTTGTAGGAAATTTAACGCTCTACAAAAAAGGTCTGAATACTTTGTTCGATAAATTCAACCCCTTAAAAGTTATTCAAAGATTAAAGTTATATTCATAATTAAAACTACCGGGTGAGCTTTTGGAATGTTTGCAATTGTAAAAATAGATAAAGTACGATAAAAATCTTGTTACTATAATTTATGAGAAAAAATATACTTTATTTTTTATCTAATTCTTGTATTTTTTTATTTTCTTATCCATCTGTATGAGTTCAATTGAAATATAAATGAGAATTATGATGGAAATTAAAAAAAATTATGAATACAACTTAATCTTTGAATAACTTTTAAGGGGTTGAATTTATCGAACAAAGTATTCAGACCTTTTTTGTAGAGCGTTGAATTTCCTACAAAATATGTTCTGACGGTATTTTTAGGTATATTTGTTTCAGGGGAATAAAATAAACTGCAAAAAATCCCATGTTATTTAAATGGGAAATAGATTATGATTTAGGCACGGTTTAATATGAATATTAAGGGTTAGATATTTTTTTTTTTAGGTCAAAACCTAAAAATTTAGAGGGCATTTGCAGCATGAAACGCAATTTGGAAAATAACGGACACTCTACTATACATACACAATCAAATTATTTCATTAATAACACTAGCAAAATAAAATTTTTTTTCATCTGAATGGAATTATATGTTTTTTAGTGTGCTGAATCTAAAACTGATCACAATTTCTCTCCATCACGTACAGTTTTTTTTTTTTTTTTTTACAAAACATGGGTAATTTTCAAAAAAAATCTGGTGTGACAAGCACAGAACACAACTTTCGATTACCGAAGGTAAGAGAAAGTTGTGTGCAGTGCGCCAGTCACACCAGATTTTTTGTGTCGACATATATTTAGTTCCTGACAGTAAGGAACATATGAATTCAAATGTAAAATTTATAAGTGTGGGAAAATATTTATATTTTGTTACCATGGCAACCATTTCTCCTATCTTCCTATGAAATACAGGAGTAAAGTGGTCTTCAGAAGATTTCAATGATAAAATGACAATATACATTTCAAAGAGTATCTAAAACTAAATTGATTTTTGAATTTTAATCAAAATCGTTGGGAGCGAATTTTGAGAAAATCAAAAAAAACCTTAAAATGTGCATTAGTAAAGTACTAGTACTCTTTGGTCGATTTTGATCAAAAGCTTATTTTCACGCTTTAAGGAGGTGTCTAACTTAAATATAAAATTTCAGCGTCATAGCTCAATTCCTTCATGCTTAAAATTGAACACACACAGACAGACAGCTTTCTAAAGTGAGTGAATTCATATACCCGAATGCCTCAGAGGCGTACCGAGGCAGTTGGGGGCCTGGAACGGCACTAGAAGAGGGGGCCTTTATACATTTTGTACCAGAGGTGTAAGCTTCTATTGAATTTTTTTTTTGGGGGGGG
Source organism: Euborellia annulipes (assembly GCA_023213315.1). Lineage (NCBI taxonomy): Eukaryota > Metazoa > Arthropoda > Insecta > Dermaptera > Anisolabididae > Euborellia > Euborellia annulipes. The sequence continues at coordinate 4,142 of JAKCPI010007882.1, forward strand.
GGGGGGGGTGAGGGCCCCGGGGCTCGTCAAAGAGAAATTTTTCATTAAATTTTGTTTTTTTTTTAAATCAAATTTTTCGGGGGTGATTTGAGGCCGGAGGACTCCGGGGCTTCTCAAAGAGAAATTCTCATTAAATTTTTTTTTTATAAATATTTGGGGGCCTATGCCGGCTCGGGGCTCCGGGGGCGAACTCGGCCTCCATCCCTCGGTACGCCACTGGAATGCCGTGAGGAGATAAGGGCACACCGAGTAGAAATTGGTGGATCCGTGGTGCAACTCCCGCCAACACACCCTTATTTTTTCGGGCATATGAATTAATAAATATTTAATTATATAATTGAACGTTGAGTACTGGGCTTGTCACACCAGTTGTGTGTAGTGGAGTAGTGACAATGTTATTATTCATAATCCCATCTACAGTATTTTCTACGTTTATAGACAATGAATAATAGATCATTTTTGATCTTTATCAACAAGTAGTTGAACTTTTTGTGATTAAAAAATTTATTCATCTTACCATTCATTAAAATAAGTGGTTAAAGGTTTCATTCATAAAAGAAAACATTTGATCTGCGATAGTGTTCATATATTTATAATCCTTTTACGTTAATAGGAGTATACATGAGGGAATAAATCTTTTTTTTATGTTCTTTATAACTCTATTTATATGGCGGGGGGAGATCGAACTCTCCCTTGCGTGGATTAAATTATTTGTGAACCCCCCCCCCACACGGTAAAATTAAATAAAAAATTTCACCGATTTAATTTGATTCTTTTAAGTACCCACACACACACACATGTACATGTACTTTAATTAGAGTTTTTTTTTGTTTTTGCTCCATTGAATTTCAAGCATCTTTTTTTTTATGGTTTAAATTGCAATTTGATTTGTTTAATTTCAAGTAGAGTGTCATCTTAATAGACACTTGTTGTTAATTTGCCACCAGCAACCTTTAGAACCTTCAGCTACTCGTGCTACATGGCTGGCCTCTTTCACCTGAGTTTATTTTTATTTTCTCAACAAAGATAATTCTTATCTTGTTTTTTCATGACTTAACTTGTCAATTAAACATGTACAAAGAGTAAATAAGATTTGTATACAAAGTAATAAAACATTTGTCAAATCTTAAGAGCTGTTTTTGTCTAACAAGATAAAATTATTTTCTCTATTCGTTTATTAAATTGAATTATCAGAAGTTCAGATGTTAATTTACAAGCTTTACAAAAAATCTGGTGTTGGTCGCACACAACTTTCTCTTGTTAGGGAGCGTACAAGTATTACATAACGCAATTTTTGAAGATTTTTGACCCACCTCCCTCTCATGTAACGCGCCGTAACATTTTTTTTTCCCCCTCCCTCCTAGACGTAACGTAACGCTCAAGTGGCCATTTTTATCTAAAAGTCATTATGTTGCGCAAAGTACCGGAAAGTCGCTAAAATACCAGTTACGTAACGCGTTGTTTAACTCCCCCTTGTAACGCATGGTAACGTTTTACGAGACCCCCCCTCCTCCCCCCAAATTGCGTTACGTAATACTTGTATGCTCCCTTAGTTAATTGAAAGTTGTATTCTGTGCTTTTCCCACCACATTTTTTGTGACGACATATATTTAGTTTCCGTTGATATATTAAAATTCAAGATGTAAAATTTATAAACTTGGGAAAATGTTTTATTATATTTTGTTAACATGGCTCCTATCTTTCCTATGAAGTACTTTATAAAGTGTGCTTCAATGTTGAAGGCAAAATGAGAATAAACATTTTAAAGAGCATCTAAAAAACAACTGAATTATGAATTTTAATCAAAATCGTTAGAGCGAATTTTGAGAAAATTAAAAAAATATTGAAAAAGTTCATCAAAAAGGTACTAGTACTTTTTGGCCGGTTTTGTTCAAAAGCTTATTTTCAAGCCTCGGTAGGGTACCTAATTTATATATAAAACTTCAACTTGATAGCTCAATTACTTCATGCTTTAAATTGAACACAGATAGACACAGATATAACGGTTATCGTCAAAGTTTTATATGGCCTAAGTTGCCGAAAAGACTGTTTGAATGTGTATGTGAGTGTGAAACACAAAAAATCTGGTGTGACAAGCGCAGAACACAACTTTCGATTACCGAAGATAAGAGAAAGTTGTGTGCTGTGCGACCAGTCACACCAGATTTTTATTTTTTATAGATTTTAAGTGGGTATTAGGGGTATGACTTTTCGACTTTTTTTTTAAAAAGATTTCCTGTATCACGACTCAATGAACTTTTGCCTATTAATGACTATAATGACGTTTATTCCATGAAACTATTAAAAAAGGTCACGCACAAACCACTTTGAAATTTTAGGTTGAATAGTCGCAGTCTTGTATAAGCTGGTATATAAGGGAGGTGTTCAAAGCGAGTAGTTGAGTTTTAATTAGCTTAATTTGCTTAATTTGGTGTCAATTATAACTTTCAGAACCCTCTAGAAAATCCCGGGTGAGGGGGAGGGGGAGGGGACCCTCTGGGAAGGGGTAAGCCGAAATCATAGCTATATATTTTATTTTTCTAATAAAGATTTAATGATAAATTATATCAATTCTATTTATAAAAGCAAATTTTAGTATTTTTTTTATTATTCTAAATAAAAGCAGGCGTCGATCGGCTGCAGCAAATGTTCGAAGAGAAAGGTACCCCAAACCCAAGTTTATTAGTTGCCAGTTCTATGTGCTGGATCGCCTTCTACGTGTTGTCATGGGCGATGAGCTCCATGGTTTGACTAAATCAAACATCCACTACTTCTTTGTGCAGGATTTGATTAGCCATTATAATAAATTGAAAGGAGCCTTCAGCAACGTTAAAACTAAAATTAAGGAAACAGGCGGCTGAAGAGACGACATGAAGTTTCTTTACCCCCTCACTCGTGTCTTCGGTCAATTCGCTGAGAGGAATGAAATCCCCTTTTCTTGTGAAATTTCAACAAATTCGAAATATCAGCAATGCATGCTGGACCTCTCGTGCCATTCTAGCCCTTCTTTCGTTTATACTGATGCTTGAAATCCGCAAAAGGTTGCGCAAAATTCGTCCATTCATTTCTTACTAAGGGGCTGATCATTAAATCAGCAGCCAATGGTTACACGTTCAAGATTTTGATGAACTATCTGCAGCTCTGAATCAGCAGAGCTCAATTGCTTGAAAACCCACTGGAAAATAGATGATTTCCAATCAGTATTGCCCGAAACAACCAATGCTGTGAGCGTGCGGTGCAATCAAAGATATGGAAGAAATCTACTAAGATTCCTCCCTCAACAAGGACAACCCCCCACTGAGATTCATCCTCAGCAATGACCTTATCTAGAATATTTGACTTCCTTGTGTCTCTAATGACCCTATATAAGTGAGTCTAAAGCTTGTGTTCAATTTTGTATCTATTTAGAGTGACTTCAAAAAATTGGCAAAAAAATCTGGATATATAAAATTTTCAAATCAATTTGTGCGTGACGTTTTTTTATCAAATCACCTTGAAAGTAAGATTTTATTCAACCTTTATTAAAAGTTCATCATGTAATGATACAGGGATACGAGGTTGTAAAAAAGTCATACCCCTAGTGGGTATACCTCAAAATCATTCCTCTGATATTTTGTAGTTTATTCTTTCACAATTGTTACCATTAATAAAAGAATTTTGTTTTCGTTTATCTCTGGTTTATTTGTAAATATTACAACGTTTCGGCCACTCATTCTGTTGCCTTCTTCAGGTACAATTCTGTTTAAAATATATCGCAGCTCTCAGGAGAAAAGTGTCTTAACTCCACTTTTTTTCGAAAATCATTTTTTTGTATTTTCTGTTGAAAAATATCATTCTCCTTATGAACTGGGTAAGAGCGTAATGCAAATTTTCGAAAAGTGTCTAACTGTGGCACTAACAATGACAATGAAACGTTTTTTGGCTCTCCAGAAAAATAAACAAAAATGGAGTTTTTTTTTTTTAACACTCACACTTTTTTCTCATTCACACTCATATTCACAGTCTTTTCGGCAACTTAGGCCATTTAAGACTTTTACGATATCCGTTATAGAGATTAATATACATATTAGGGGTCCAGGCATTCTTATTTAAGCCATTTGGAAAAAAAATGGAGTTAGGCACTTTGCTAATTAGAACGTCAATATACTTTCTATTTGAATTGAATTAAAATGAGATTGTCCCAGATATAATTACCTAACTAAATTGTACCTGAAGAAGGCAACAGAATTACTATTCGAAACGTTGTAATATTTACAAATAAACCACAGTTAAATCGAAAACAAAATTCTCTTATTAATCCTCTGATAAGGAAATGCAATTCTAATTTTTTTTTGGTATTTTGGTTTATATTAAAAGCGTAAGCAGCTCAAGGAAAATAAAAATTTATTCTTTCATTAAAAAAAAAAATTAAATGAGAGAGAAGGTTACAAACGTATATAAAATTTGATTACAATCGGAAAGCAACCTAGAATTCTTTAAAAAATAATAGTTCAGATGCGATTTACATATAAAAGAAGAGAATTCGAAATCGCCTGAATAATCAATAAGATTTATATCACATAAAAATCTACAAATGTATTCAAAAAGAGTTAAAGTTTTTAAAAAGAAACTAGTTCCATTCCATTATGGCATACAAAAGTTGTTTTAAAATGACATTTTTCGGTTTAAAATAAACAGAAATGGTTAAAAAAAAATTTTTCGCTATCGTGCGCATTTATGTATTACGTTATGATTATTTCAATTTCAATGGGATGTTATTTATACATCACATGACACTGACCTAGAACCCCTCCTTGAAATCTGTATTTGAACTCTTGCTCTTTACTAACAGACCGAGTGTTTATTTACAAAATCAGGATCCTTTTTAAAAGCTTTACGAAAACGATGATGTATATAAATATACGAGTGGGAGAGAATTGATATATCTTGCAAAATATAATGGAAAAAAAAAAGAAAAATATTTTCTATCATTTATCATCAACTTGAAAATTTAAATTATTCCTAATCTCTAAGCCTATTCAATGGCTTAAAAACTCAAACAAGAGTGTTTCCCAACCTTTAGAAGTCCACGGCACCCCCAAAGGTGCGTGGGCAATAACATTATACACTAGGGCAGTGGTTCCAAACCGGTGTGCCGCGAGAATGGGGTGCCGCGAGATATTTAGGTAAAAAAAAAAAAAAAGAGTCTAAAAAAACAAAAAAAAAAAGGCAAATTGATTTAAACTGAAGCGGCGAAAATTTCCCGCAGGACGGGAAAAAAGAAGCTTTGCTAAAAAGAAAAGGTAAAATGATTTACATGGAAGGGGAAAAATTTTAAGATGGGGCAAAAATTCCGTTCCTCTAAACAAAAAGGTAAATTAAAAAAAAAAAACAATCACACTTTTTCCTCATTCACACTCACACTCACACTAGGAACCGACCGAAATTCTGTTTCGGTTTCGACCAAAAATCCTGGTTTCGGCAGTAGTTTCGGTTTCGGCCGGCCGAAACCTGAGTCTGAAAAGATGAGATGAGACTCGCATGCAAAAAAAAAAAAAAATGGTCAAATGATTTGCACTTGAGGGAGAAAGAAATTTAGACTCCCTAAAAAAAAAAAGTAAAATGATTTTCACGGGAGGGGAAAAAAATTTTCCGTAGGGCGCAAAGAATTTCAAAAAAAAAAAAAGTAAAATGATATGAATTTTTTATAGGAATTACAAGTTTCGGTTTCGGTTACGGTTTCGGCCGAAACTAAGATTGAGGCCGAATATTCGGTTTCGGCTTAAAATCTTGTTTCGGTCGAACTCTAACTCACACACACACATTCACACAGTCTTTTCGGCAACTTAGGCCATTTAAGACTTTTACGATATCCGTTATTGATTAATATACATATTGGGGGTCCAGGCATTTATTTAAGCCATTTGGTATCCAAGTGGCTTAAATAAAATCATCGGACTGCCTGGGGCCCGAACCCACGACGTTTGGTATAAGAGGTTGGCACGCTACCTACTACGCCAAACCCGAGGGCAAAAAAAAAAAAAAAAACTAGCAAGAGGGGGAAAAAATTTCCCGCAGTGTAGAAAAAATATCGTGATGTGAAAAGAATTCCTGAAGGGCGGCAAAAATTTCGTTTTGCTGGGGAGGGGGGGAGAAGGAAGGGTGCCCCTACTGTATAATGTTATTCCCAACGCAACTTTGTGGTGCCCCGGACTTCAAAAGGTTGGGAAACACTCCACTAGGGGCACCCTTCCTTCCCCTCCCCCCCCCCTAGCAAAACGAAATTTTTGCCGCCCTTCGGGAATTTATTTACCTTCACGAAATTTTTTCTGCACTGCGGGAAATTTTTCTCTTCTTGCGAGTAAATCATTTTACCTTTTTTTTTTAGAGACAAACGGAATTTTTGCCCCCTCGGAAAAATTTTTTCCCTTCCATGGCCTTTTTTTAGCAAAGCTTCATTTTTCCCGTCTTGCGGGAAAATTTTTGCCGCCTCCGTTTAAATCATTTTTGCCTTTTGTTTTTGCAAAAATTTATTTTTTCAGGCTTTTTTTTACCTAAATATCTCGCGGCACCCCTTAGGCATTCTCACAGCTCACCGGTTGGGAACTACTGGTCTAAGGCCTGATGGAAAATTATAAAAGGAATACTCCTTTCATTTACTTGGTGTGAATGAAAAGAAAAAAAAAACGAATATTTTCTGAGTTAAAGAAAAAAAATAGAATACGAGAATTCATTCCTTCAAGTATTTTGGTAACATTAAAGCCTAGAAGGGGAGTGGAATTTGACTTTGGAGTGGTTCAAGTGGGGGGGGATGGGATTACTCAACTGAAATTCAAACTCAAACTGAATGAAACGCCGCCAACTCACCCCATCGGCGCTGTATTTGGAGAGAGGCCCGCTGCCACTGAACTCCGCCAACACATCCTTCAGCTTCTTTGTTGAATCTGCAAAATGTAATGGTTATATTAAAAAAAAAATAAAAATTATACAATAAATTGCTCAAATAAAATCATTGAGTGAGAATCATACTCAAATTTTATTTTTAAGAAATGGGTTTAAATTGTGTAAAAATATTTGAATTAGTTTCAGGAGGAGTGGCTGAATGTATAATGAGTAGTGAGGATAGATATTCAAGGCTGCCAAAAGCAATAAAGAAAAATATATTATTTATCTTTAGCTTTATTTCACACGCTTGTTGACGTTTCGGCTTTCATCAGGACAAAGTGCTGTTTGCCTTGAGCTCATAAAGACTCCAAGACTGTGTCCTGATGAAGGCCGAAACGTCGACAAGCGTGTGAAATAAAGCTAAAGATAAATAAATATATTTTTCTTTATTGCTTTTGGCTGCCTTGAATATCTTCACTACTCATTATTTGAATTAGAATAGAATAGCACATGTATTGTGGCCCCAGACAGAACAAAATTAATATTTTTTTCCAAGTCAGCCCTAGTAAAAGTGATTAAAAATGATCGAGGGATCCACACGCCCGCACCAGGGACACACACAGTATATCAGAAGGAAAATGTGTCCTTGGTGCGGACGTGTGGATCCCTTTAGTGTGAACCTTTAGTTCACTATCCAGACTAGCTGCGGGCGTGTGGATCACTATATGCATGGGCGTAACTAGGGAGTGCCGGGAGGGGGGGGGGGGCGGTCCCCCCAGAACGCTCCCTGCCCCAAGAAAAATTGAGAAAATATGGGCTCAGGATTCCCAGGGACTTTTCAGCCAATCTTATTTAATTTCTATTTGCAATTATACACGTTCTTAGGTATTTTAATATTCATTGCAATTAAATACAAAGTGCATGGGCGTAACTAGCGAGTGCCTAGAGGGGGGGGGGGGGCTCAGCCAAATTCTCTAGTTACGCCCATGACCTCGGTTTTAAATATGATGATTCGTAAATATAAATATAATTCAATTATTCTGGATACCAGATGGCTTAAATAAAAATGCCTGGACCCTAATATATATAAATTCATAAATAACGGATATCGTAAATGTCTTAAATGGCCCAAGTTGCCGAAAAGACAGTGTGAATGTGTGTGTGAGTGTGAGTGTGAATGAGAAAAAAGTGTGAATGTTTTTTTATAAAAAAAAAAAAAATAAATAAATAATTCAATTATTAGAATATTAAAATACCTAAGATCGTGTATAATTGACAATATTTGCCCTGATGAAGGTCGTGATTGGCTACCGAAATCTCAGCAAATAGAAATTAAATAAAAGATTTTTTTTATTTAATCTCCTGGCAGCGAATCCTGAGAAAATATGGAACTTTCCAGGCCCCCTGGAGGATAGCTGGTCCCATAGGCGTAGCCAAGGGGGGTTTTGGGGGTTCAAACCCCCCCCCCCCCCCCATGGGACTCAAGTCATGACTAGATATTTAATACAAATTATATTTCATATAGGATAAGAGAAAGTAAAAGATAATAATTTACTCTAGCTAAAAAAAAAAAAACCAAAATGATTTATAAATACCCTAAAATAATCTTAAATTTTTTGAAAAAAATTTCTTGATCCCCCCCCCCATCAAAAATTTCTGGCTACGCCAATGGCTGGTCCCATGGCCTCCCCTCCAGCCAAATTCTCTAGTTACGCCCATGACCGCAGCTATAACAATGATTCGTAAATACAAAAGGAAAACTGAAAACGTCTTTCCTAATTTTTTTACTTTCTCGTACCCTATATATGAAATATATAGGAGAGAAAGTATTGCGATCATGTCAAAAATTCGATGTCGAGATTTTGATGGATATACATGTTTTGAGGTCCCCTGAGTCCAAAAAAGTGGGTCCCGCAAATTGGTCTGTGTGTGTGTGTGTGTGTGTATGTATGTGTGTGTGTGTGTGTGTGTGCGCGTGTGTCTGTATGTGTGGACAGATTTTTAGCATGAAGGAATTGAGCTACCGGATTGAAATTTTATATTTAACTTAGGTACCTTCCCACACGCTCAAAATAAGCTTTTGAACAAAATCGGCCAAAAAGTACTAGTACTTTACTGATGTACTTTTTCAGTTTTTTTCGATTTTCTCAAAATTCCCTCCAAGGATTTTTTTTAAAATTCAAAAAATCAATTATTTTTTAGATGCTCTTTAAAATGTATATTCTCATTTTGCTGTTGAAATCTTCTGAAGACCACTTTACTCTTGTTCTTCATAGGAAAGATAGAAATGGTTGCCATGGTAACGGAATTTAAATCTTTTTCTTTTTATTAGATTAAATAAAAATCAATTATTATTTAAATTCCCTATTTATTTCTGTCTTTGATTGTTTGGGAGAAAACATATCTCACTCTCTCTCTCTCACTTGCAAACATTATCGCCTGTCTCTCCGCCTTCTCTCATAGGCCTAATGTTAATTTCCTATAGGGATTTGTATGTTAATTTCGATTCAAAAGGGGGTCCCCTTTGGAACTTTTAGGCATTTAAAATTTTTTTTCCAATTCTTATGAAATTTTGTATTTATTTACGATTCTATATTGTGTATAAAATGTCCAAATATGAGATTAAAATTTTGAAAAATAACCATAGTTTATTTGAAGCAGTCAACATTTAAAATGCAAGTTTGAAACTAAGGTGCTATCGGAAACTAAATATATCTCGACACAAAAAATCGGTGTGACCAGCACAGTGCCCAACTTTCTCTTACCGAAGGGTAAGAGAAAGTTGTGTGCTGTGCGCCAGTCACACCAGATTTTTATCATTTATATTGGTAGAAAAGCCTCAGAAGGACTTTAAAATAAATTCCCAAATTTAAGTTCACTAGTGATATTTATAATAACTCTATACAAGAGATGATCCCCTTTAAAAATGCCAGAACTAATGACCAAGCTTGATGCTTATTTATCAACATCTCTCCATGTCAATTTTGGCATGATTACTTATCTTCCTCCCCTATGGGTTTGTCTGATGCTAAAAGGGAGGGAAAATATGATATATCGTCTATCCAATTACAAGTTTTCCCTAGATTACTAAAGCTCAGAAAGTTTTTTTTTTCTATTCTTAGAGTATAGCAGACCTCTTTGTTAGTTAGTATCCAGGAAGCAGTGATTTAAAGAAAAAAAAAAAAAAAAAGGATAATGATTCTAACTGGACAGATGATTAAATATGTTTATCTAGAGAAAAGGAATGAATAATATCAAACGGATGACTGTCTGTCTGTATGTCCGCATTTAAATCTCAAAAAAAAAAAAAAAAATTAAAAAAAGAAAACAAACACGAAGATAAACACAGAATTATAAATAAGCGGAATGAAATAAGAATATTAACAAAGGATGAAATGGGATTTAAATGAAAACTAAACTATTATATATATAGAGAAAGTATTGGGTTCATTTCAAAATTCGATGTCGATATTTTGATGGAAATACACGTTTTAAGGTCCCCTGAGTCAAAAAATAAGTGGATCCCGAAGAATATTCTGTCGGTGTCTGTGAACAAAATATCTCAAGAACGGAAAGAGCTAGGAGGTTGAAATTTTATATTTAAGTTAGGCACCTGTAATGTATAAGAAATAGAATAGAAATAATCCAATTCGAATGGCAGAACAATATTTAATAAAACAAGAAACACAATATTTATATCAACCGTAACCAAAATAGTGGGAGAACAGATAACATTCACAATACATATATTACATCTCTTCTTTTCTTTTTCTTTTTTTTTTTGTTAAACCTCTTGAACATAGGGTCTAAAAAAAAAATGAATTTCTCTTGAATATTCTTCCATTTTTATTTTTGGCTAAAATGCAATTTCCAACTTTCTTAACAACTTGCAGTTTTTCCGGTTCAAAATTGGTTGAAAATTTATTTGTTTTATTGTTCTTCATTAAGACAAAATCTCCCACATCGATGAAATTTTCCTCTAATTTTAAATCGGGTTTCCCCAAAATTTTCTTTCTCAATTCATCAGACTTACAGCCTTCAACAATTTGATCAATTATTAACATTTGCTCCAAATCAATTTTGGACATATCCTCAAACCCGCACTTGGATATCTGAAGTCTTAGTCTTTTAATAAAATTGTCCGAAGACTCCTGATCATCCTGAACAATTTTCCTGAACGTATGTCTTTCAAAAACAGCATTACTTCTAGGATTAAAATACCTATCTAGAATTTCAATAGTATACTCATATCTGTCAGTTCCTGAAGGGATTATATCATGACGAGGTAAAGAAAAGAAAATATCTTGAAGACCCTCACCTCCAAAATGAAGTAATGTAGCATGCTTCCGTTCAGGTTGTTTAATTCCTTTGGCTAAAATATAAAATTCAATCTGTCTTTTCCATTTCCGCCATTTATTCGATAAGTTAGTTATATTGCTGTCAACATCAAAGGGAGGAATGCCATTTAAATCAACCACAGCATCCATTTTTACCGACTGCGCCAAATGTAATGTATAAGAAATAGAATAGAAATAATCCAATTCGAATGGCAGAACAATATTTAATAAAACAAGAAACACAATATTTATATCAACCGTAACCAAAATAGTGAGAACAGATAACATTCACAATACATATATTACAGCACCCACCTAGGACGTGAAATTAAGCTTTTAATCAAAATCAGCCAAAGAGTACTAGTACTTTACTGATGAAGTTTTTCGATTTTTTCAAAATCCGCTATAAGGAACTATATATATAATTCGCTAATATCAGTCTGTCTGTCTGTCACGCTCTATTTAGGCAACTTTCCGTTGCAATTTTGAAATGAAATTTTATATGCATAAAGAGGAACTTCTCGGGATTACAGGAAAATTATTTTCATCCCGAAATTCATATAAATTTTTGAGTCCGATGATTTTATTTAAGCCATTTGGATACCAGATGGCTTAAATAGAAATATCTGGACCCCCAATAGATATTTTCATGAAATAACGGTTATAGTCAGAGTCTTAAATGGCCTAAGCTGCCCAAAAGACTGTGTGAATGTGTATGTGAGTGTGAGTGAAAAAAGTGTGAATGTTTTTATAAAAACAAAAACAAAAAAATATCTTCATAATTAAGAAGAAAAGGCAATGGTTCACCGCAGTGCGGCATTTTGTCATTGAAATCTCTGGAAGACCACTTTACTCTTGGACTTAATAGGAGAGGAGAAATGGTTACCAATGTAACAAAATATAAATATTTTCCCATATTTATAAACTAGACATCTTGAATTCTAATATATCGACGGAAATTAAATATATGAATCGTCCATTTCCAAAAGTGTCTAGTTGTATCGGAAACAAAATTTCAGGAAACGAGAAAAATCTGTATTTTATTAAACTCAAGAGTTCATTTATGACTGTTATGTTTATAAAATCTGTAAATCAATTAGGAACACAATTTACAAGGTGTTAGGTCCGTATTATTTTCTATATAGCAGTAATAAACTGTTTTAATATTCACCTAGGCAGTTTTGGAAAAGATTTTTGTAATTATCGAGTTTTGCCACTGTAAATGCAGCTGCTCAGTATCAACCAACATAGCAAAACAAAAAGAAAATTCCATAAAAGCAGCACGTTAGCCAGCAATAATCATTATTTAAAAGAGAAGAAATATAGGTCTGCACTATAAAATGTCCCCCAGTATACCAAAATATACAATCTTGAGGAAGCTATTATTCATTGCAATTAGCAAGTTTTGGAAATGACTTCATGAAAGTCGCCATCTTTATGTTAGCAAGCAAGTAGTTTTGGAACAGTTTGCAACAAGACAGTTTTGAAAATGGAATGAAATGCAACTAGGCCTAGTTTGAATTTGTACTGGATTTTCAGTATTTGTTTTAAATAGGATATAGAAACTTTTTTCACTGAAAAACTTTTTTCAAGTCGCATGCAATTAAAATCTCAACTTTTCAAATTTTGTCAATTAGGCACTTTTAGAAATGGACGACTCATATGTCGACACAAAAAATCTGGTTTGACAACAACCTTCAAGGCAAGAGAAAGTTGTGTGCTGTGCTACCAATCACACCAGATTTTTTATTTTTAAATTAATAATTATTCTTTTTTTTTTCTTATATTTTTTTTTCTCTTAAAAATGAAGAACCTCTCCATGATTTAATACTGCTCCCCCCCCCCCACCTCCACAGTTTCTTGAAGGGCTTGGCAAGCGGCTTTAGGTTTCTTGCTTCTTTCTTTTATATATTAAAAAATAACAAAGTGCAAATTTAATAACTGTACAAATTCAACAAGAAGAATCCTAAGGAAGAGCAGAAGAATGAAGAGTTAAAAATAAAACAAATCGGATTAAATGTGAAAATACAATCAACAAAAAAAAAACATTTCTTGAAAAATGAAAGCAGTTGGGGGGTTGGTTTCTTTTATTTTTAGCCGTTTCGAACTTATTTTATCTGTTTATCTTCGCTAACAACTATTGAACGAGTTGAGCATCTTAAAGAAACTTGATAAGAAAATATCATATGACCACAAAGAGGGATGGATAATTTTTTTTTTTTTTTTTTTTTTCAATATTAAAAAAAGAATACCTAAAAATGAGGTTGAATCCGACTATTCATTCAAGCTATTTATTCAATAGAGAGAAGAATAAATCACATTAAAAAAAATAAATAAATAAAAAAGGACAAAATAAATACTAGGAGCACAAAGAGGAGGCAAGGACTGGCGAGGGGTAGTAAAAATAATGTTTAAAGGTTTTTGAATTTCTCCATGCCGCAGCTTATATATTTATTTATTAATAATTAATGTGCCAAGGCTGACATTTCGGTCACAATCACTCTCTGTCCATAATACGTACACTTTATCGAATTTGGTTATTGGATTTATTATATTAATAATGTCTTCCCCCCCCGGGGTTACAAGGGGGGGGGGGTTGAACAACCCGTTACGTAACTGATATTTTAGCGACTTTCCGATACTTTGTGCAACATAATTGTGATTTTTAGATAAAAATAGCCATTTGCCTTACGTAACGTTTAGGGGGGGGATCCATAAAAATGTTACGGCGGGTTATATGGGGGGAGGGGGGGTCAAAAATCTTTAAAAATTGCGTTACGTAATACTTGTACGCTCCCTTATCATGAATATTGTGCTCGTAGTAATTATTTTGTCCTTTTTTATTTATTTTTTTTTAATGTGATTTATTCTTCCATCTATTGAACCTTTGGAGAAAGTGGTGTTCTGTGCTTGATACGCCAGATTTTTTTTTGTGTCGAGATATATTTAATTTCTTCACCAATAAGTGTCCGTCTGTCCATCTGTCCGTCTGTCACGCTCTGTTTGACCAACTTCCGGTTGGAATTTTGAAACGAAATTTTGCAGTCTTATAAAGGGCGTTATGGAGAGTCCAGGAAAGATACTCGGGTCCCGAAATTCCTAAAACTTTTTGAGTTATTAAGTCCTAAAGTTACCATTTCTCCCATAGGAAATGTATAGAAAAATATTTATAGTATTCTTTGCATTTATGTATTCCATGGATGTAAACAAATCCTCAAGCAGGCACTGGATTGGAATACGTAGTAATAATAATTTTTCTTGCCCTCGGGGTGGTGTGTAGGTAGCGTGCCTACCTCCTATGCCAAACGTCGCGGGTTCGGACCCAGGAAGTCCGATGATTTTATTTAAGCCATTTGGATACCAGATGGCTTAAATAGAAATGCCTGGACCCCCAATAGATATATTGGAATCACAACGGTTATCGTCTAAAGTCTTAAATGGCCTGAGTTGCCGAAGACTGTATGAATGTGAGTGTGAATGAGAAAAAAAGTGTGAATGTTTAAAAAAAATTAATAAATAAATAAATAATTTTTCTTGCCCTCGGGGTTGGTGTAGAGGTTAGCGTGCTAACCTCGTATACCAAACGTCGCGGGTTCGGACCCAGGCAGTCCGATGATTTTATTTAAGCCAATTGGATACCAAATGGCTTAAATAAGAATGCCTGGACCCCAAATAGAATATATATTATTAAATAAAGGTTATCGTAAAAATCTTAAATGGCCTAAGTTGCCGAAAAGGCTGTGTGAATGTGTGTGAATGTGAATGAGAAAAGTGTGTTTAAAAAAAAAAAATTAATATTGATGATCGGGTTTCTTCAAAATCCAAGGGTCATCAGGGGCTACTTGATCATGGATTAATAAACTGGTCCTTAGGGCATAAAGGCGTTCTAGAAACCTACGGCAACTGTATGTTAATTTGTTATATTTAGTTTATTTTTATCTTACGGTGTGTGGTGGTAATAAAATTTTGATTAATTCCGACCATTCTAAGCGTAAAAAAAGAAAAAAAAACATAAAAAAAAGCTGTTGAAATGATCTATTAAATTAATTCGAATTAAGACCTCTATATAATCAAAAAGATTAATTAAGGACTATAAAAAAGGCGAATGATTATCCAATAAAGTTTTATTTTTTTTTTATTTTTATTAAACGTTTGGAAGGGAATTGATTACTGAAGACATAAATCTTGGAGATGTTTGAATAGTGAATTGTAATCTACCTTAGTGTATTTTGAACTCAATGTTTGAAATTGGGATCTGGATAGGAACATTTTTAATTAACACATTTATTTTGTTCGATTTCCCTTCTATTCTCAATCTTTGAAAACGTTCCAAACAAGTTCTCTTAATTCTCTTTAAAGAAACTGTTGAACAAATTGGAAAAAGCCTTGCATCAGCACCTAGCAACAAACGGATAGATAATAAAAGGGAATAAATATAATCATGAAAGCAGAGACATGTTGTGGGCCTGGGACGTCACTAGAAGAGGGGGGCTATACACATTTTACTTTCTCTTATCTCTATATGTTAAGAGGGCTCGTGAGCGAAGTGGTTACGCATGTTTTTCCCGCTAAGATGGCGTTGTGTGTCATAAAAAGTATGCCCAAAAATCAAGTAATTCAAAAATTTGCCAAGAGATGTCAGAATGGTAGCTAATAATATTTAATGCATTTGGTTAATTTTCATTGATCTTTTAACAATAAATGTTTTTATATATTATATATCTTTTATAAAAGCATAAAAATATATAAATATAGGCCAGATATAGGCTAAAAGGGATCAGTCTGTTAGACTAGCCTGCCATCTATTGCAAGAATGCTGAACTAATTTGACAGTTGATTATTAAATAAATCATCTAAGCTTATTTTAAAAATTTCTTAATTAATATGTGATTAATAATAACAATAAATTCATTTTTAAATTTAAAAAGAATTAAAGATTATTGGGACAGATTGTTTTTTTGTATTTGCTTGATAACAAAAAAATAATTTTTTAATAAGTCATTAAAAAAATGATAGCTCGATGTCCCAATAATCTCTTATGAATTTAATTCATTTAAAAAAAAACTGCATTGAAAAATTCCTTATAATAGTCTAGTTTTTTTAAAGTAACTTACGTTTAGATGTCGCTCCTGAACCCCTTTAATATATAGAGAGAAGAGAGAGAGAGTAAAGTGGTTTTCGAGACATGGTCTGTCTGTCTGTGTTCAATTGTAAGCATGAAGGAATTGAGCTACGAGGTTGAAATTTTATATTCAAGTTAGGCACCTCTCTGGATCGTGAAAATAAGTCTTTAATCAAAATCGACTTAAGAGTACTAATACTTTACTGATGTACTTTTTCAGTTTTTTTTTTTTTCGATTTTCTCAAAATTCGTTCCAACGGTTTTGATTAAAATTCAAAAATCAATTATTTTTTAGATGCTCTTTCAAATATATATTCTCATTTTGCCACAGAAAACTTCTCAAGACCACTTTACTCTTGGTCTTCATAGAAGAGGAGAAATGGTTGCAAAATATTTTCCCATTGAATTCTAATATTAATGCGGGAACAAAATTATGTCGACACGAAAAATTTGGTGTTACAAGCACAGAACACAACTTTTGATTACCGAAGGTAAGAGAAAGTTGTGTGCTGTGCGACAGTCACACCAGATTTTTTTTTATTTTACCGCTATTATATAAGCCTATAATTAGTGATTGGATTTGAAGCAAAATGCTTATTATAGGCTAATATTGCATATTTTTGCATATTTGGTGAAATATTGCATAAAATTGAATATTTATTTTAATTTTCTGGTTCAAGAGTGTTTCTTGAAATTTGAAATTTCAAAGTCCACCGTAATTGCAACCGCTAGTTGGCGCTTCCATCGCGCACCCAGCCAATAGATCTCTCGTAATTAGTAAATAACTAAAAACACGAATTATTCCATTATTTATTTAAATCTCCTACTACATTCACTTTAGTTTAGAAGTGCATCATGTAGAATCCGGTGACCTTTGAAAATATCTGATTGGCTTGAAAACACACTTGAGCCCTCTCTATTCCATTATTCATAATACAAAGCTCTCTCTCTGAATATAATCGCTGAGTGGGGCAAGTGGATGTGCATCCAGGATATGGAGTGCTCCTGATTGATCATCGATCACCTTGGTTAGGTGTCGGCCTTCTTTCTTTGCTTGGTCATCATCAAGTCTTCTCGATGGTTAACGAGCTCAGCTTCGCTTGCGGTCTCTTGGGCCTCGACGTCTTGATTCAATCACCATTAGGCTCGTTAAGGTTTTTTTTTTTTTTTTTTTGTGTACTCTTTGGTCGATATCTAGCACAAAATTCAATTTAGGTTTTTATTTTTCATTGAGATTAAAGTAAAGTAGCGAAAATCAATGAGTTGTTTTTTTTTTCTAGCCAATTTTCGGGTTCGGATTATTACGGGAGCGAAGGTGTTACGCATGTTTTTCCCGATAAGATGGCGTTGTGTGTCATAAAAAGTATGCCCAAAAAATCAAGTAATTCAAAAATTTGCCCAGAGATGTCAGAATGGTAGCTAATAATATTTAATGCATTTGGTTGATTTTCATTGATCTTTTAACAATAAATACTTTATAAATGTTATTATATATTATGTATCTTTTATAAAAGCATAAAAATATATAAATATAGGCCAGATATACGCTATTAGAGGATCAGCTGTTAGACTAGCCTGCCATCTATTGCAAGAATGCTGAACTAATTTGACAGTTAATTTTTAAATAAATCATCTAAGCTTATTTTAAAAATTTCTTAATTAATATGTGATTAATAATAACAATAAATTAATTTTTAAATTTAAAAAAAATTAAAGATTATTGGGACAGATTGATTTTTTGTATTTGCTTGATAACAAAAAAATCAATTACGATAATTTTTTAATACGTTATTTAAAAAGATTAAAGCTCGATGTCCCAATAATCTCTTATAAATTTAATTCATTTAAAAAAAACCGCATTGAAAAATTCCTTATGGTCTAGTGTTTTTAAAAGTACATTTAGACATCACTCCTGAATCCCCTTACGTAGAGAGAAGAGACAATCCGAATAGTTTGTCGCTTGAGGGGAAGATTGACATGAAGAGAGCAGATGTTAATCAAAGCACATTCTCAGGTCTATTAAAATTGAACACCATAAAGTGGGTGTTAAAAAGTAAAGTAATAACATTAGCTTTAAAAATGCTATTCTCTTAACAAAGTTTCAACAGTGACGTTAACATTTTACTTTTTAGTTTCAGGTGTTAACGATTCGTATGTTTTCTGCTTGTTCGTGTTTTTACACCCCCCCTCGATAAACTCCCGAGCATTATTAATTTGATTTGTTATTCTCAAACTAGGGTCCGACCGAAACAAGATTTTCAGCCGAAACCGAAACTTGTAATTTCCTATACAAAATTCATATCATTTTACTTTTTTTTTTCCCCTCCCATGAAAATCATTTTACCTTTTTTTAGGAAGGGAAAAATTTTTAAAGCCCTTTTTCCGCTTGCGCGCCTCATCCCATCTTTTCGGAATCAGGTTTCGGCTGAAACCGAAACCGAATATTCGGCCGGCTAACCCCTACACCAAGCTCCCCGCCGATATATTAGAATTCAAGATGTAAAATTTTCAAGTATTGGAATATATTTATATTATGGCAACCATTTCTCCTATCCTTCCTATGGAGTACAAGAGTAAGGTGGTCTTCAGAAGATTTCAATGACAAAATGAGAATATACATTTTAAAGAGCGTCTAACAAATAATTGATTTTTGAAGTTTAAAATAAATCGTTGAAGCAAATTTAGAGAAAATCGAAAAAAAACTGAAAAAGTGCATCAGTAAAGTACTAGTACTTTTTGGCCGATTTTGTTCAAAAGGTTCGTGTCACGTGCCATGGGGGTGCCTAACTTAAATATAAAATTTCAACCTCCTAGCTCTTTTCGTTCTTGAGATATTTTGTTCACAGACACACACAGACATACACACAGACATACACACAGACACACACACAGACAGACCATGTCGCGAAAACCACTTTTACTTTCTCTTACCCTATATATGAAATATATAGAGAGAGAAAGTATTGCGATCATGTCAAAAATTCGATGTCGAGATTTTGATGGATATACATGTTTTGAGGTCCCCTGAGTCCAAAAAAGTGGGTCCCGCAAATTGGTCTGTGTGTCTGTGTGTCTGTGTGTGTGGAACCATTTTTTTAGCATGAAGGAATTGAGCTACCGGATTGAAATTTTATATTTAACTTAGGTACCTTTGAAGAATCTCAAAATAAGCTTTTGAACAAAATCGGCCAAAAAGTACTAGTACTTTACTGATGTACTTTTTCAGTTTTTTTCGATTTTCTCAAAATTCCCTCCAAGGATTTTTTTTAAAATTCATAAATGAACTATTTTTTAGATGCTCTTTAAAATGTATATTCTCATTTTGCCGTTGAAATCTTCTGAAGACCACTTTACTCTTGTTCTTCATAGGAAAGATAGAAATGGTTGCCATGGTAACGGAATTTAAATCTTTTTCTTTTTATTAGATTAAAAATCAATTATTATTTAAATTCCCATTTATTTTTTTTTATTTCTGTTTTAATTGTTTCAAAGAAAACATATATATATATCTCTCCCACTTGCAAACATTATCGTCTCTCTCTACTCTTTTTAAATTCCCTTTCCACCTTATCTTCGCATAGGAACAATGTTAATTTCCTATAGGGATTTGTATGTTAATTTCGATTCAAAAGGGGGTCCCCTTTTGGAACTTTTTAGGCATTTAAAATTTTTTTTTCCAATTCTTATGAAATTTTGTATTTATTTACGATTCTATATTGTGTATAAAATGTCCAAATATGAGATTAAAATTTTGAAAAATAACCATAGTTTATTTGAAGCAGTCAACATTTAAAATGCAAGTTTGAAACTATGGTGCTATCGGAAACTAAATATATCTCGACACAAAAAATCTGGTGTGACCAGCACGGTGCACAACTTTCTCTTACCGAAGGGTAAGAGAAAGTTGTGTGCTGTGCGCCAGTCACACCAGATTTTTTTGGATTCAGGGGACCTCAAAACGTGTATATCCATCAAAATCTCGACATTGAATTTTTGACATGAATCCAATAATTTCTCTCTCTATATATTAACATAAATATAGAGGTAAGAGAAAGTAAAAATGATTTCAACTTTTAATAGATTATCCAACATTCGTGAAATGAATGTTTGTTTTTTCTCCGTTTCATCTCTTTTGAGCATGAAAGGAATCTTAATTGATTTTTATTTGAGGGGAGGGATGCCAGCCAGCATCGGGTCCAAGCATTGCTAATTTAATCTGATCAGTATTTGTTTGGTTCTTTATTTTGTTAACCCGAATCGTTTTAACGAATATACACAATGTTAACCTTGCGGGTTAATAAGATAGCCGGCAAGTCCGGTATATAAAAGCACAAAAGACACCCTGTAGGTCGATTTATTCGGCTCGTAAAACGCGCACAACCAAAATAAATCGACCACGTCTCCACTTTATGGACCACCTCAAGGTGTTAGTGGGCCTCGATTAACAGGGGAAAAAAAAGCCAAGATGGAAAATGTTCGCCTACATAACAATTAGATGAAATACAATAAAAAGCTAAATGAGTTGTTAGACCTTAGGCAAGATGAATTACATTTTCTAGAATTAATGCATCACAGGAATTAAATTTCTTGGCAATATCTTAGATAATTAGGATACAAATAATATTATCTAATATATATATTATAGCTATTATATTAACATAATTACTTTTTTTTTTTTTTTGAACCCTGGAATAATTACATAAACCATTTTTGAAATTATGTAATTCATTAATCATCAAAAAGCTTCTTATAGTTAATTTTTTTATATTTATTAAGGAACCGCAGAGTTAGAGTTGGGACATTGATTTTCAGAGATGAATTTAATAAAAAACAATCTGGTGTGACTGGCGCACAGCACACAACTTTCTCTTACCTTCGGTAATCGGAAATTGTGTTCTGTGCTTGTCACACCAGATTTTTTGTGTCGACATGTATTTAGTTCCCGACAGTACGGTACATTCGATTTTCAAGATGTAAAATTTATAAGTATGGGAAAATATTTATATTTTGTTACCATTGCAACTATTTCTCCTATCTTCTCTATGGAGTACAAGAGTAAAGTGGTCTTCAGAAGATTTCAATGGCAAAATGAGAATATACATTTTAAAGAGCGTCTAACAAATAGTTGATTTATGAATTAAAAAAAAAAAAAACGTTGGAGCGAATTTTGAGAAAATCAAAAAAGGGTTGCAAAAGCAGAGGCTGGCAGCCAAATTTTTTCTCTAAATATTTTATTGGGCCGACGCACAGTGGGTCAGAATCCAAAAAAGCTGGCCAAAATTCGAAATCTTAATAAATCGATCTGAAATTTGTTACTGGGGGGGGTTTTGGGGTCGCTCATTACGGATCCGATGTCAAAAATACAAAATTCAAAATGGCCGAACCAATATGGCCTAATCAAAAGTAAAAATGCTTACAATGTGAAGAATAATTATTAGTTTTTGATAAAATTTGTTGAATAGGGTTATTCAGAACAGAGCCGTCCTTTGTGGGGGCAGGGGGCACTTGCCCCCCCCCCCCCCCCAAGGGCTCTGATTTTTTTAAAATTTTATATTCTAAATAAAATTACAACCATATAGTGCAAATAAGGCAAATATAATTTTAATAAAAAAAAACAACTATTGCAATCCAACAAGAAATATGGAACAAACTTGCCTGCCAAGGACGGACAAGTGGGCCCAGGGGCACCTTCGGCGGGCTTTGCGGCTAGTTAATGCAATAAAATTTAAATTTAATTTTTATACAACAAATTTGAGCCTGTATATCAATACAAATAATAGTCCAAATAAATTAAATCGATCAAATTACAGGCATCTCGCGCATAAATTTAGGGATGAAATTTGAGTTTAAAAAAAAATTGTTTGCTTTTAAATTCTAAATAACTATTTCAGTATCTGTACAGTATACATTTATTTATATAGGCCTACATTATATCTGTTGAAGAGAAGTTTAAACAATTATCCATGCTCACGAAAAAATTATTTATACTTTTTTTAGTTACGCCAAAATAATATTTCGTATTTTCTTTTTTTACAAAAAAACTGCATAAAATCTCGTTTCGCAGATATTCGCAGCTGGATTTTATTTTATTTTATAGATAATAGTTTCATCTTTCATGTCTAGTATGTTAGAACACATAACAACGTTTTACAACTAAACTTTTTCATTAAAAACTAAACTTTTTTTTTTGTTTTCCAACGTAAAATTCACGTAACTTTATTACCTTATTACCTTTTTTCTGTAAAAATATTGAGTTTTCTAATAAACCCAGTTATATTCTACTTTCTTTCACGAGTTGATTCCATTTTGTTAAAGTAAAATCGGTGAACTCTACGAGAAACTATGCCTCTTCAAACACTAGCTTGTTGTTTCTCCTGCGTGGACGTTAGATATTATTTGAGCGAAGGTCAACTTTGAACTAATTTTCAAAAGCAGGCATAAGGGATGTGACTCCAATTCTAACGGATTTTGACACTTCGGTTATCAGTCTAGCCAACGCAGCATATAAAATTTTCCAACTAAAAACTTTATTTTTCGACTTTTGGCCAGCTTTTTGGGATTCTGACCCACTGTGCGACGTTTCGGTCTCGATAGAGGACATCTTCACCGCCCAATAAGTGTCAAGAAATTATATATATATTTTTTCCAAGATCTCTCATAGCTTTTTTTTTTTTTTTTTTTTTGTTTGATAGTAGACGTTGTTCCTTTTCTAGGTCAATATAACGTCTACTATCAAACAAGATTACATCACCGGTCCAGCATCGTCATATATTCTCTCATAGCTACTTAAAATTTAAAAGATTCTGGGACGGAGGTTTTCCTTAATTAAAAACTCGAAAAGCTGCAGTGGCATCGTCACTACTGATGTTCGGTAGGTGTTATTGAATAAAATTTCTTACAATTTTTTTCAATTTTTTATTAATAGTTGAAGCTGACTGCTTTGCAAAGTACAGTTTCGAAATACAATCAGGTAAATACAATGAGTAAAATATTGTTTATTAAATCTATATGTTGTAATGAAATGTTAAGAATTATTATATGTTACTCAAATGTATATATATAGTCGTGATGGCGACTGAAAAAATGAAAAAAAGATGGACGTTGAATATAAAATCAAGTAGTGTAAAATTATTTTTTATAGGCTCTGACGATGATGGTATATCGAAACTGTACTTTGCAAAGCAGTCAGCTTTAACTATTAATAAAAAATTGAAAAAATTGTAAGAAATTTTATCCAATAACATCTACCGAACATCAGTAGTGACGATGCCACTGCAGCTTTTCGAGTTTTTAATTAATAGCTAGCTACCTAATGTAAAATATATATAATTTCTTGACATTTATTTGGCGATGAAGATGTCCTCTATCGAGACCGAAACGTCGGCCCAATAAAATATTTAAAGAAAAAAATTTGGTTGCCAGCCTTATAAATTTGGTTATTGTTATTATTATTATTATTTTTTTTTTTTTAAGACACACTTTTTTTCCCATTTACACTCACACTCACACACACATTCACACAGTCTTTTCGGCGACTCAGGCCATATAAGACTTTTACGATAACCGTTATTGATTAATATATCTATTTGGGGTCCAGGCATTCTTATTTAAGCCATCTGGTATCCAAATGGCTTAAATAAAATCATCGGACTGCCTGGAGTTCGAACCCGCGACTTTTGGTATACGAGGTTAGCACCCTAACTTCTACACCAAGCCCCGAGGGCAATTTGATTTCAATTTGTGCAGAAAGAAAAACTCGAATTGACTTTATAAAAAAAATCACGATTAATAAACTCTAGAATCAATTTTTTTTTCTCGGAAACCTCATTTGTTAAGCCAAAAAAAATTGCCATTTTCAGGTGAAGGAAGTCATAAGCCACATTTTCGTTTTTTAATAAAGATTTTTATTTTCTTTTATAAAAACAATGAATAATCATAAACTGAAAACGCATAGAAGGGACTTAATATTGGCGCTCATTGTACATGTTATCAAAGAAAATATGCAATTGCATAGGAATCCGGGGTTTACTTATAAGAATTAAGTCTCATCATTTTATAAAATTGTATTTCAAAATTCGACCGACAAATAACAATAACATAGCGTGACGATCAGAAGGACACACCTGATTATAAATAGATTTTTTTTTTTTTTTTTTGTGATTTTCCAATTCTGATTAAGATAAGAATGATTTATCCCAAGAGTCTTCAAATAAATTATTTATTTTCACTTAGCCTGATTTTTTTTTTTTTTTTTATTAAATTACCATTAACCTTTATATAATAAAAGATAATTGATCCATAACATGTTAACATAAATAAGTTTAATGGATTGGTTTTAAAAAAATCTTAAGAATAATAAACACTTTTTTGAGAAGAAATTCGAAAATAGATTAACACAAAATTAATTTTTTTTTTTTTTTGAAAATTCACAAATAGAAATTTCTTTTTAAGGGGGTCAGGGAGCGAAGGAGTTACTCATGTTTTTCCCGATAAGATGGCGTAGTGTGTCATAAAAAGTATGTCCAAAAAATCAAGTAATTCAAAAATTTGCCAAGAGATGTCAGAATGGTAGCTAATAATATTTAATGCATTTGGTTGATTTTCATTGATCTTTTAACAATAAATACTTTATAAATGTTATTATATATTATGTATCTTTTATAAAATATATAAATATAGTCCAGATATAGGCTATTAAAGGATCGGCTGTTAGACTAGCCTGCCATCTATTGCAAGAATGCTGAACTAATTTGACAGTTGATTTTTTAAATAAATCATCTAAGCTTATTTTAAAAATTTCTTAATTAATATGTGATTAATAATAACAATAAATTCATTTTTAAATTTAAAAAAAAATTAAAGATTATTGGGACAGATTGTTTTTTTTGTAATTGCTTGATAACAAAAAAAATTAATTTCGTTAATTTTTTAATAAGTCAATAAAAAAATTTTAGCTCGATGTCTCAATAATCTCTTATGAATTTAATTCATTTAAAAAAAAAACGCATTAAAAAATTCCTTATAATAGTCTAGTGTTTTTTAAAGTACGTTTAGACGTCGCTCCTGAACCCCCTTAAGAAGAATGTAAGCCCTCGGGCTTGGTGTATGGGTTAGCGTGCTGGCCTTGTATACCCAGGGTCGCGAGCTCGGATCCCAGGCTTTGGATACCTCTTGAAACAGTCCCAGTTAATCAAATTTTGAAAAAAAAAATGGAAGTTACTGGCGTTGAAAAAGTCCTAATTGACATGGGATATCAAGATATCTCTGATATAATAATAGGAAATGAGGCAAATAAGTTTAAATTTATGATTTAAAAAATTCCCTCAGCACAGTTCAGAGCTGCAGGATCGGGATCTATATACGTTTATAATAAAATATTAAAATCCCAATAAAAGAAGATATAAAGTTTTTTTTTTTTGAATTTTTATTAGTTTTTTTTCCTTACGAACTCGATCTTTAAAGGTAACTTTTCTCACAATTTTACTAACTTTTTATACTTCTTTTACTTTTGTTCCACTTGATTTGAATTTTTCCATTTCTAATATTATTTTTATAAAAAAATTTGGTGTAAAATCAATTCAACTTTCTTTAGTTACGCCCATATTAGGGATTACGATCATATTTGTAATGTACATGTCTGTTAATTTAAAATGATGAAATTTTATATAATACTAGTCGCAAAGGCCGCCTTCGACGGGCTTTGCCCCTAGGCAGGGAGGTGCGCCCCTGGACCCCCTTGCTCGCATCCGGCGGGCGAATTTGGGATACTTCTTGTTGCAATGAAAATGTTAAGATGTTAAGGAAGGATTTTGAGTTGACGCGAGGTTATGACTGTTTGAAGGGTCAATTGTATACGTGCTCTCTTCTTTTTTACTTTTTTCAACTGCTGCTTAGCCCCATAGTAAGCCAGAAAGCTGTTTCACAGGGCAACTACCTGCCTCTCTAATTTCTTAGCCAACTTGTTGATTTTGTGTTACCATATTGAAGAAATTTGATTATAATTAATTTTTCAAAATATTTAAGAGATTCAAATTATTATTACGTTACTCCCTGGTCCACGTACTATATGTGTACTTAATTTCAAATGAATTCATTGACAATTGTGGATTTCTATAGAACATATACTGTTTATACATACGTTTTTCCCATTTCATTTATATATGGACCGTTTATTTTGAAAGTGGTGTAAGTTCATTTAAAAAAAAAAAATGAGATATCACATAATTTATGTTTAAATTAATGTAAATTTTCTATGTATAAATAGCTAGTGGTAAATTTTTTAAAAAATTCTCATGTTTTGTACAATTGAAAATTGGTCGGTAAATAGATTTTTTAATAAACAGATATTTTAACCTTTCATTTTCTCGAAACGATAGAAAATGGACTTACGCTACTTTCAAAATAAACGGTCCATATATAGAAGATAGATATCTCTTTGTTTATCAAATTTGTTCTCTAATTCATAATTAGCAAAGAGGAGAATATTGTGAGGTTATAAAGTAGAGCTTTCCACTGCAAAAGAATCTACCCCTGTAATATAGGCAATCATCTCACCTTGAAAGTATGATTGTTTATCTATCTATCAGATCGTTCTGTTCCTTCGAATAGGATAAGTTCATATTATGGTTTTTTTGACATCTGAGAGAGCCAGAGGTCAAGGGCAGTAATATTTTATTTAAATTACATTGGGCTACCAATTTAATTAAATAAATATTGACCGAGTCTGGCATACCATAAAAGGCAATCAGAAATAAAACAAAATGCCTTTTGACAAAATAATTCCGGTGAATTTTATTATGGCATTTTGTTTAATTTTCAATTGACCTACAATTAGCATCACCACACGATGTCATCGAAAATCTTGCCAACAGATCATATTAAATAGATACCGTATATCAGTCCATTTTACTTTCTCTTACCTGTGTATATATGTAATATACTGTATATAGAGAGAGAAAGTATTGGATTCATGTCAAAAATTCGATGTCGAGATTTTGACGGATCTTCAAATTTTGAGGTCCCCTGAATCCAAAAAAGTGTTTTTCGCGACATGGTCTGTCTGTGGGTGTGTGTGTGTTCAATTTTAAGCATGAAGGAATTGAGCTATGAGGCTGAAATTTTATATTTAAGTTAAACACCCCCCGGGACCGGAAAAATAAGCTTTTAATCAAAATCGGCCAAAGAGTACTAGTACTTTACTGATGTACTTTTTCAGTTTTTTTCGATTTTCTCAAAATTTGCTCCAACGATTTTTTTTTTAATTCAAAAATTAATTAATTTTTAGATTCTCTTTAAAATGTATATTCTCATTTTGCAATTGAAATCTTCTGAAGACCACTTTACTCTTGTATTTCATAGGGAAAATAGGAGAAATGGTTGCCAAAATGGTAACAAAATATAAATATTTTCCCATACTTATAAATTTTACATCTGAATAAATATGTTCCGTACTGTCGGGAACTAAATATATGTCGACACAAAAAATCTGGTGCGACAAGCACAGAACACAACTTTCGATTACCGAAGGTAAGAGAAAGTTTTGTGCTGTGCGCCAGTCACACCAGATTTTTAATGTTCTTTTGTGAAAATAAATAAATGAAGATAAATTGCTCTAGAAAAATAAAAATTCTTAATAAATTTTATTATATACTAGCCGCGTCGCCCCCCTGGACCCTCCTCCTGCTGGCTCGGGCCCGCCTGCGGCGGACCCTCGCCTTTTCTTAATTATGAGAACCCGTGGCGCCCGCCTTTGCGTCTAGACAAGGGGGCTTCGCCTGCTGAGTGCCGAAAGACCAAAATTGAACAATTTGAGAAAAGGCGTTTGAAAGTTCTACATTTAAATAGCCGGGCCACAAATGAATAGGACAGAATCTTAAGCAAAGAATGGCGCACTCAAAAGGGAATACGTTTTAACAACGTTTCGTAGGCTTAACACAAAAATTGAATTTTCGGACTTTCGCCACTCAGCCATTATCAGCAGGTGATATAACGAATTAGATACATCCATATTTTTTGTATTATTAATAATAAACTCACAGGCAGCAAAATCTTGGAGCTGTTGGAATTCAGCTGGTGAGAGTTTTTCCCATTGGACAGCCATAGTGGCTCCTCCGGGAAGCGGTTTTGGCCGTCTTTGAGGGCGGCCAGTTTAGGCAAAATCACGTATCAGCCATCACCTGAAATCAACAAAATACAAATGATTAAACTAAATGTATACATATTAGATAATTTGTGAATATTTCTCAAAAAGTAATGTATATACCAGGGGCGTATATAGAAATTTTTTTCGGGGGGGGGGGGGGGGGCCCGAACTCAAAAATTTTTCTGAGGCAAATTTTTTTTTAAGAAACTATACTTTTTTTCACACGAAATTTTTTGAGGAACATTTTTACTTTCTCTTACCTATGTATATATGTAATATATATATAGAGAGAAAGTATTGGATTCATGTCAAAAATTCGATGTCGAGATTTTGATGGATCTTCACGTTTTGAGGTCCCCTGAATCCAAAAAAGTGGTTTTCGCGACATGGTCTGTCTGTGTGTGTGTGTGTGTGTGTGGGTGTGTGGGTGTGTGTGTGTGTGGGTGTGTCTGTGTTCAATTTTAAGCATGAAGGAATTTAGCTATGAGGCTGAAATTTTATATTTAAGTTAAACACCCCCCGGGACCGGAAAAATAAGCTTTTAATCAAAATCGGCTAAAGAGTACTAGTACTTTACTGATGTACTTTTTCAGTTTTTTTCGATTTTCTCAAAATTTGCTCCAACGATTTTTTTTAAAATTCAAAAATCAATTATTTTTTAGATGCTCTTTAAAATGTATATTCTCATTTTGCGATTGAAATCTTCTGAAGACCACTTTACTCTTGTATTTCATAGGGAAGGATAGGAGAAATGGTTGCCATGGTAACAAAATATAAATATTTTCCCATACTTATAAATTTTACATCTGAATTCATATGTTCCCTACTGTCGGGAACTAAATATATGTCGACACAAAAAATCTGGTGTGACAAGCACAGAACACAACTTTCGATTACCGAAGGTAAGAGAAAGTTGTGTGCTGTGCGCCAGTCACACCAGATTTTTTCTATTGCGGAACCAAAGTTGTCCATCCTGGGGAAAAATTTGTTGCGCTGATGTCTGTATATCCCTATATATGTATATGTGTTTGGCAAATTTCGGGGGGGGGGGGGGCCGGGCCCCCTCGCCCACCCCCCCTTAAATACGCCCCTGGTATATACGTATGTTTGAATGTGTCCTGCTAAGTCAATTAAGAAAAAGGTCCGCCCCCCCCCCTCCTCTTTTAAATGTATATATACGAGATGATCCTTTGAATTTGGAGATCTTCTCTCTGAATATTATTCAATTTAGATCTTCCATTTATTCTTCTATTTCCTGTGTTTCAGAATTATTCATTCATTCACGAGATTTATCACCTTCAAATCCCTATAAATAAAATACAACGTCTTAAATACATTACCTATTAGAGCGGGCGCTGGAGGTAGTTGAGTATGCAAAATCTGAGGACCGAATTCTGACAATGGATTTGGGCTAAGAATAGCTCCCAGAATAAGGATCCGGATCTTGCCGGGCCAATTTTTGGTCCAATTTTTTTTTTACCCCCACCCCCTGTTATTTCCATAGGAAATCAATAGAATGCATGCTAAGATGATGTGAAGATTTGCAATTATGGTCAAATTCGAGTACTTAAAACCTCAAACAATGAAAAAACTGTCTTGTCAGCAACTGAGGGGATCCTCTATAGTCCCCTGAGAAGTACTATCTTGCCGCCAGCTGCGGTGGTCCCCTCTAACCCCTTCACCTCTTTTATCTCTCTCTTTGGTATAAATTTAAATATACGGCTTTAACATCATGCCAAATTGTGGAGACCAGCAATTATGTTCATAATCCACTACCTGGTGTCCCAATCAATGAAAAATACTATCTTGCCGCCAATTGCGGTGGTCCCCTTTAACCCCTTCACCTCTTTCATCTCCCTTTATTATAAATTTAAATGTACTGCCTTAAAACCATGCCAAATTGTGGGAACCGGCAATTATGTTCATAATCCACTACCTGGTACTCCAATCAATGAAAAATACTATCTTGCCGCCAACTGCGGTGGTCCCCTCTAACCCCTTCACCTCTTTTATCTCTCTCTTTGTTATAAATTTAAATATACGGCTTTAACATCATGCCAAATTGTGGAGACCAGCAATTATGTTCATAATCCACTACCTGGTATCCCAATCAATGAAAAATACTATCTTGCCGCCAGCTGCGGTGGTCCCCTCTAACCCTTTTACCTCTTTTCTCTCTCTTTGTTATAAATTTAAATATACGGCTTTAACATCATGCCAAATTGTGGGGACCAGCAATTATGTTCATAATCCACTACCTGGTATCCCAACCAATGAAAAATACTATCTTGCCGCCAGCTGCGGTGGTCCCCTCTAACCCCTTCACCTCTTCTCTCTCCCACGGCAGCTGGCGGCAAGATAGTATTTTTCATTGATTGGGACACCAGGTAGTTGATTATGAACATAATTGCCGGTCCCCACAATTTGGCATGATGTTAAAGCCGTATATTTAAATGTATAACAGAGAGAGAGAAAAGAGGTGAAGGGGTTAAAGGGGACCACCGCAGTTGGCGGCAAGATAGTATTTTTCATTGTTTGGAGTACCAGGTAGTTGATTATGAACATAATTGCTGGTCCCCACAATTTGGCATGGTTTTAAGGCAGTACATTTAAATTTATAACAAAGAGAGAGAAAAGAGGTAAAAGGGTTAGAGGGGACCACCGCAGCTGGCGGCAAGATAGTATTTTTCATTGATTGGGACACCAGTATTTTTCATTGATTGGGACACCAGGTAGTTGATTATGAACATAATTGCCGGTCCCCACAATTTGGCATGATGTTAAAGCCGTATATTTAAATGTATAACAGAGAGAGAGAAAAGAGGTGAAGGGGTTAAAGGGGACCACCGCAGTTGGCGGCAAGATAGTATTTTTCATTGTTTGGAGTACCAGGTAGTTGATTATGAACATAATTGCTGGTCCCCACAATTTGGCATGGTTAGGCAGTACATTTAAATTTATAACAAAGAGAGAAAAAGAGGTAAAAAGGGTTACAATTTGGCATGATGTTAAAGCCGTATATTTAAATTTATAACAAAGAGAGAGAAAAAGAGGTAAAAATCCCAATCAATGAAAAATACTATCTTGCCGCCAACTGCGGTGGTCCCCTCTAACCCCTTCACCTCTTTTATCTCTCTCTTTGTTATAAATTTAAATATACGGCTTTAACATCATGCCAAATTGTGGAGACCAGCAATTATGTTCATAATCCACTACCTGGTATCCCAATCAATGAAAAATACTATCTTGCCGCCAGCTGCGGTGGTCCCCTCTAACCCTTTTACCTCTTTTCTCTCTCTTTGTTATAAATTTAAATATACGGCTTTAACATCATGCCAAATTGTGGGGACCAGCAATTATGTTCATAATCCACTACCTGGTATCCCAACCAATGAAAAATACTATCTTGCCGCCAGCTGCGGTGGTCCCCTCTAACCCCTTCACCTCTTCTCTCTCCCACGGCAGCTGGCGGCAAGATAGTATTTTTTCATTGATTGGGACACCAGGTAGTTGATTATGAACATAATTGCCGGTCCCCACAATTTGGCATGATGTTAAAGCCGTATATTTAAATGTATAACAGAGAGAGAGAAAAGAGGTGAAGGGGTTAAAGGGGACCACCGCAGTTGGCGGCAAGATAGTATTTTTCATTGTTTGGAGTACCAGGTAGTTGATTATGAACATAATTGCTGGTCCCCACAATTTGGCATGGTTTTAAGGCAGTACATTTAAATTTATAACAAAGAGAGAGAAAAGAGGTAAAAGGGTTAGAGGGGACCACCGCAGCTGGCGGCAAGATAGTATTTTTCATTGATTGGGACACCAGGTAGTTGATTATGAACATAATTGCCGGTCCCCACAATTTGGCATGATGTTAAAGCCGTATATTTAAATGTATAACAGAGAGAGAAAAGAGGTGAAGGGGTTAAAGGGGACCACCGCAGTTGGCGGCAAGATAGTATTTTTCATTGATTGGAGTACCAGGTAGTTGATTATGAACATAATTGCTGGTCCCCACAATTTGGCATGGTTTTAAGGCAGTACATTTAAATTTATAACAAAGAGAGAGAAAAGAGGTAAAAGGGTTAGAGGGGACCACCGCAGCTGGCGGCAAGATAGTATTTTTCATTGATTGGGACACCAGGTAGTTGATTATGAACATAATTGCCGGTCCCCACAATTTGGCATGATGTTAAAGCCGTATATTTAAATTTATAACAAAGAGAGAGAAAAAGAGGTAAAAGGGTTAGAGGGGACCACCGCAGCTGGCGGCAAGATAGTATTTTTCATTGATTGGGACACCAGGTAGTTGATTATGAACATAATTGCCGGTCCCCACAATTTGGCATGATGTTAAAGCCGTATATTTAAATTTATAACAAAGAGAGAGAAAAGAGGTAAAAGGGTTAGAGGGGACCACCGCAGCTGGCGGCAAGATAGTATTTTTCATTGATTGGGACACCAGGTAGTTGATTATGAACATAATTGCCGGTCCCCACAATTTGGCATGATGTTAAAGCCGTATATTTAAATTTATAACAAAGAGAGAGAAAAGAGGTAAAAGGGTTAGAGGGGACCACCGCAGCTGGCGGCAAGATAGTATTTTTCATTGATTGGGACACCAGGTAGTTGATTATGAACATAATTGCCGGTCCCCACAATTTGGCATGATGTTAAAGCCGTATATTTAAATTTATAACAAAGAGAGAGATAAAAGAGGTGAAGGGGTTAGAGGGGACCACCACAACTGGTGGCAAGATAGTACTTCTCAGGGGACTCTAGAGGATCCCCTCAGTTGCTGACAAGACAGTTTTTTCATTGTTTGAGGTTTTAAGTACTCGAATTTGACCATAATTGCAAATCTTCACATCATCTTAGCATGCACTCCATTGATTTCCTATGGGGTGGGGGTAAAAAAAAAATTGGACCAAAAATTGGCCCGGCAAGATCCGGATCCTTATTCTGGGAGCTATTCTTAGCCCAAATCCATTGTCAAAATTCGGTCCTCAGATTTTGCATACTCAACTACCTCCAGCGCCTGGTCTATATGATGATCAAAGCGAGACTAAACAATAATAGAGCTAAAGTAAATAATGATACGATAAAATAATGATCGTATATCTTCCTCTTCTTTCCTAGCCTTAATCCCGCAGAGCGGGATGGGTCTGACGTCTATTGAAAATATGGAAAGAAGGGACAGACATGTAAAGAACAGAACGACTGCCAGCCCCAGGTCGGGCAGATCGTGGTTGCCATCCACATACCCACAAGATGTGGGCTCCTGAGCAATAAAAAGTTCATTTTTTTCCCTTGAGATCCGCATTTGTAAATTTGTTAAAATTTTAACTCATAAAAAAAATGAAATGGTTTAGGTTTCTAAGTTGTCGAAATCCCCAGTCTCAATATAATTTTTAATTTTTTATAAGACGGCAAGAGATGATCCATTAATATAAATTACATATAAATTTACAATTTGTAAAAATTCCATTATTTTATTTTTTTTAAAGGAAAATATTAAAAGATATCGAGCTATACCAATCCCGTATTGAATCTTTTAAGCGTTTTTGTAAATTTTACTTAATATTTTATTTATTGAAAATTCATGAGATGCCAGCTGGTCAAAAGGACTTTGGTCCAATTAAAATCGAAAGTTGTGTCCTGTGCTTGTCACACCAGATTTTTTTTGTGTCGAGATATACAGTATTTAGTTTATTTTTTTTAACACTCACACTTTTTTCTCATTCACACTCACATGCACCCACGCATTCACACAGTCTTTTCGGCAACTGAGGCCATTTAAGACTTTTAACGATACTCGTATGTTTAATATATCTATTGGGGTCCAGGCATTCTTATTTAAGATGGATAATTATGGGCAGGAGCAGCCAATAAATAGACTCTAGACTGTATGCAGATTCAATCACCGGAGACGTTTCGAGGTCACTCCCGGTCAGAATGAAAATCTTTCTATATTAAATTATAAAATTCAATTAAGTGAATTTATTGATATAACATACTCACCAGTGAGACCATCGTAAAATATTTTTTGACCTGGAATATACATGTGTAACATTTTTATGACGAAACAACAATGTATATGCCAAAGATAACATTGACTAACTCTGTGCCTTTGTATTTCAATCGTAAGATCAATTTTTATTTCTTTTTGTCTTGCAAAAATATTTTGATTTTTGTTTGGTGATTGTGTACAGTAAATCTATTTTTTTATATACACTGTTAATATTATATGTATATTTCTAGTAAGGACTGAAGATGGTTCTTAAATAAAAAGAACCGAAACGTCTCCGGTGATTGAATCTGCATACAGAGTCTATTTATTGGCTGCTCCTGCCCATAATTATCCATCTTCACATTTCACAGCCACTACTTTGAACATATCTAGTATTCTTATTTAAGCCATTTGGTATCCAAAAGGCTTAAATAAAATCATCGGACTGCCTGGGGTCCTAACTCCGCGGCCTTTGGTATAGAAGGTAGGCACGCTAACCCCTACACCAAGCCCTGAGGGCATATATTTAGTTTCCGACTGTACGGTACATTTGAATTCAAGATGTAAAAAAAATATTTATATTTTGTTACCATGGCAACCATTTCTCCTATCTCCCAAAAAAAGGGTGCAAAATGAGAATATACATTTTAAAGAGCATCTAAAAAATAATTGATTTTTGAATTTAAAAAAAAAAATCGTTGGAGCGATTTTGAGAAAATCGAAAAAAAAAAAACTGAAAAATTACATCAGTAAAGTACTAGTACTCTTAGGCCGATTTTGTCCAAAAGCTTCGTGTAACGTCCCAGAGGGGGGGTTACCTTATTTAAATTTCAAACTCGTAACTCAATTCCTTTTTGCTTTAAATTGAAACCCCCCCCTTACAGACAGATCATGTTGCAAAAACTACTTTTTTGGACTCAGGGGACCTCGAAACGTGTATTTCCATCAAAATCTCGATATCGAATTTTTGACATGAATCCAATACTTTCTCTCTATATATAGAGGTAAGAGAAAGTAAAAATAATGTTTATATTTTCTAGGTTTTGTTAAAAACATTAGAGCAATTGTAGGTTGAGGAGTCGAGGGTGGAGGTTTGGTTGATCTTCAAATATTTTATTTCATCTCATTATAGTTGACAGTGCTTTTTGAAATGCGATCCTCTAGTGGGTTCAGTATTTTAACTAGAAGGGATCAAGAGTCAGTTCTCCCTCCCCAGGCTCATCACACACACACATACTACAAACCCTTTTGGTTTTGGATTCAAGACAGATTGGGCTAAAAAAAAAAAAAAAGAGACCCCGGTTCGAGTAATTCCCGTGATGATGGACTCTGAGTGGTCAGCTACGCAAACAAAACTTTATCTCTCAACTAAGGGGAAAAAGAGCTTGAACGAAATTCCCACATCCGGAATTTGCTAATTGCAGCCAAGATATTCTCTTCCTTAAAGGATATAATAGGAAGAAATAGAATTAGAGGCATATTTCTATTTCTGAATCATATTTGCTCTAATAAAGAAGGATTTAGTTTGAAATTATTGGAATTAATAATAAAATTAACAAAATAATATTTGCGACGTCTTAAATTCAAAAATAAAAATAAAAATTTCAAATCAATTATCAATATATGGACCCTGTTACGTATTAATGTGTCAAGCGCCACCTACCGAGTTTTGAGAAAATCAACATTAAAGTTTTTTGTTTTCATTGGATTATATATAATTTTTTTATGTCAATTGTGCAAGTAACATTAAATATAAATTTTTTTAGGACATATTTCATAAAAAATACTATTAATTATAGCATTTGAAACAATATTCCGTGCTTAACTCAATTTTTAATTTTTTTTGGCGCTTGACACACTAATGCATAACAGGGTCCATATAATAGGTTTGTTTGTTTCGCCTTCTTTCTGATCGTTTCATTTTTTGCACGCTCAGTAGCTTCTGTTCGTTTCAATTGTCTTCAAATTTTTAGATGATGTAGTCAGAGAAATAACTAGACTAGTTTGCAGCCAAATTTTCTTTTATTTAGATTTTCACCCTCAAGGCGGCGTTTCGGCCTGAGGTCTAGACAAACATCAGTGTCGGCTCAAATGTGTGAATATTTTAAAAAACAGCAACAACATTCAGCTCACAGCAAAACGTAAAGAAAATAAAGATATCTCACACTTTTGGTTATTGCCAGCCGGCTCTGAAGATGGCCTAGATCTCAGGCCGAAACGTCAGCTGTGAGGGGGCGAAAATCTAAATATCAAATATTTACTAAATTCATATAGGTTCCGAAAAAATAAGGGTGTGTCGCCGGGAGTCGAACCACGGATCCACCGATTTGCGCTCAGTGTGCCCTTGCCTTATATGAATTTAGTAAATATTTGATTGTATAAATTTCGCGGCTCACGTACGCGATATGTATAATATCTTAAATATGATATATAATTTCTTATTTATTAAAATCTAAATACAAGAAAATTTGCCTTCAAACCTCTTGATATTTTTCTCATTCCATCACCATTAAGCCTACACTCCTTCAACAGTTCGAATTTTTATAGAATTGATGTCGCAAAACTATTTCTAAAGATTCTCGTTACTGTAGTTGAATCATAAATTCAAAAAAATCTGGTCTTACTGGCGCACAGCACACAACTTTCTCTTATCCAAGGGTAAGAAAAAGTTGTGTATCAAACTTGGCACGCCAAATTTTTGGAGTCGAGATATATTTAGTTGACCAATTGCATTTCATGAGTAAAAAAAAAAAAAAAATAATAAAAAGTCAAATGATTCAAAATAGGCTCTGTGTATTTTAAATGTTGACTGCTTGAAATAAAGTCTGGTTATTTTTCAAAAATGTATTCTCATATTTGGATATTTTATACACAACTAGACGCAAAGCCCCGCCTTCGGCGGGGCTTTACGCCTAGCCAGGGGACTGCGCCCCCTGGACCCCCCTTGCTCGCCTTCATTGAAAATTGTGGATTTCTATAAAACATATACATATATACATGCCGGTACATACAAACATTTTTCCCTTTTCATTTTTATATATGGACCCACTAGCGGTCCCAGGGGGGGCCCAGAGGGGCCCGGCCCCCCCCCCCCTTTGGACAGCCAAAAATTCAAAAGTTTTATTTAATATTTTAAAACTAAACAAAAAAAATTATAAATTTTTCACGTCTCAGGGTATCTAAAAACGCAAATTTCAATGCCTCATTTTCAAAAATTTTTCCATACCCCCTCAAAATTTTTAAAAATTTTAAATTCGTCAAAAATCGATTTTTTTTTCTCGTTATGGTAAAATTTTAGACGAGAAAAAATACGTTTCTCAAATTTTCAACCCTTAAAAAATTTTTTTGAGCTCATCTTTGGAGAGGTCTCTTAAAACATGAGAAACTAAAATATTGTCATATAGTAGGGGATCCGAAGAGAGGTCGATTTGCACCCAGCTCTTTATTGGATGAAACGTATTTTACATGAAATTTAATATGTTAAATAATATACCTTGAATAGGTTGCCTGAAAAATTCCTGTGCAAACTATAATTAATTACAAATTTAAAAACGAATTTTTTTTTTTCAAAATTACACAATAAAGATAATTTTATCACGAATCCAATGATGTACGGTTGCCTGCGGAAAACCTGTGCTGAATCCCGGTTGCTGCGGTTACTTTACAGATGCACTTTTTCGGTTTTTTTTTTAGATTTTCTCAAAATTCCTTCTTACGATTTTGATTAAAATTCAAAAAACAATTATTTTTTAGACTCTCTTTAAAATAAATGTATATTCTCATTATCGGGTTGAAAACTTTTGAAGAACACTTTAATTTGCTCTTGTACTTCATAGGAAAGATAGGAGAAATGGTTGCCATGGTACACAAGTTTCGATTACCTAAGAAGAATCGAAAATTATGTCCTGTGCTTCTCACACCAGATTTGTTTGTGTCGACATATTTTTAATTTCTGACAGTACGGTACATTCGAATTCAAGATGTAAAATTTATAAGTATAGGAAAATATTTATATTTTGTTACCATGCCAACCATTTCTTCTCTTTCCTATGAAGTACAAGAGTAAAATGGTCTTCAAAAGATTTCAACCCGAAAATGAGAATATACATTTTAAAGAGAGTCTAAAAAATAATTGTTTTTTGAATTTTAATCAAAATCGTAAGAGGAAATTTTGAGAAAATCTAAAAAAAACCGAAAAAGTGCATCTGTAAAGTAACCGCAGCAACCGGGATTCAGCACAGGTTTTCCGCAGGCAACCGTACATCATTGGATTCGTGATAAAATTATCTTTATTGTGCAATTTTGAAAAAAAAAAATTAGTTTTTAAATATTCTATTCACGATATATTATTTAACATATTAGATTTCATGTAAAATACGTGCAAATCGACCTCTCTTCGGATTTAGACTAACACGAGGTCGAAAAAAAAATTAGTCGGATTTTTGCGCCACCCTATTCTTTACCTTCCCTACATCATAAATTTTGGGCCATTGGCTACCAAACCAGGTGAAATAAATATATAAAATAGGTCTAAATGGCCTTCGCTGCCAAAAAAAAGAGCTTAAATGAATAAAAAAAAAAAAAAATTTGGGCCCCCCCCTTGACAAAATCCTGGGACCGCCACTGTATGGACCCTGTTATGCAATGGTGTGTCAAAGACCGAAACATTCAAAATTGAGTTAATCACGGAATATTGTTTCAAATGCTTTAATTAATAGTATTTTTTTATGAAATATGTCCTAAAAAAATTTATATTTAATGCTACTTGCACAATTGACAAGAAAAATTATATAGAATCCGATGTAAACAAAAAACTTTATTGTTGATTTTCTCAAAACTCGATGTTTGGTCTTTGACACACCATTGCATAACAGAGTCCATATACAGATTATTTTAACGGTTAATTATTCATGAATTTAAGATTTTTTGTGAATAATATCCTTTCCGGGACTCTCCCGGTACACAGACAAAAAATTTACGCCGATATTTTAGAATTCATAATGTAAATAAATAAAAAAAATCGTAAACATTGGTAAATATTTATATTTTGTTACCATGGCAACTATTTCTCCTAATTTTTATTTTTTTCTTATTTTAACGGTTAATTACTCATTAACCTATTGTTATTTGTGAAACAAAACCTGTCCGGGACTCTCACAAACATACACAGAAAATTTCATCATAATTGGTTTAGTCGTTTAGGAGGAGTTCAGTCACATACACACGTACAGAAGAATTTTATATATATAAGAAGAAGATAGAGAATTCTAAATAAATACAAAATTTCATAAGAATTGGAAAAGTTTTTTTGAATTATAAAGTAATTAAAAAAGGAAAGGAACTTTGATTCACACAGTCTTCTCGGCAACTTAGGCCATATAATATTTTTGACGATAACCGTTGGGATATCTATTGGGGGTTGAGGCATTTCTATTTAAGCCATTTGGTATCCAAATGGCTTAAATAAAATCATCGGACTGCCTGGGATCTGAACCCGCGACGTTTGGTATAGGAGGTAGGCAGGCCCGCGCCGGGCCTAAATGGCGCCCTTGTGCAAAAATCTCTTCGGCTAATTTTTACTTTCTTAAAACAAAGCTTTCGGCTTATTTTTTGTAGTAAATTTCATAATAAATAGGAATTAAAGAATAATGTAGTCAAACAATTTTCGCGCTGACAAACGGCCGTCCGTATCCTCCATAACTCATTTATAAAATAAGAAATTGTCTAAAAATTTGTTATTTAGATGTTTTTTTAGAATATCTCGACGGGGAGAAAAATCGGACCAAAATTAAGTGTAGTTTAGAGGAGTGTCAGAAGACATTTATCGATTTTCTCAGTAAACATTGATTTCTTTTAAAATATATGGCCCATTAACGAACTAACCCGAGGTTTTTACCTGAACTATTTTGTACCAAATTTCATATTGATACGATTAAAAAGCGACCTGTACTTTGTCCGTTATATCCCATATATATAAACCTTTGAACGGGGGGGGGGGGTCAGGGGGCCATGATCGGAGAAAATACAAATACTAAGCCCAAAAGGCGCCCCCAGCACCTGGCGCCCTCGTGCATTGCACGACTTCGCACGTAGGGGGCGCGGGCCTGGAGGTAGGCACGCTCACTCCCAAACCCGGGGGCTAAGTTTGTTGTATGATTTGATTCTCTTATGCAACTGACAATCAAGTGGACAAGTAAAGGGAGATTGTTAGAAAATCTATTAAGAACAGATTATTAAAATGATTTAAGATATTTTTATAATAATAAATAGGATTTTCACCAAACATAAAATCATACGATAGGAAATTTTAGGAAACAGATAATAAAGAAAGTGAGACTAATTAAATTAAAATATTATAAATACCACTAAAAATAATCCTGATTCGTCCCCGCGATGTGAGAATAGGAAGAAGAAAGATGATGAACATTAAAAATAATAATTCATTATTTAAGATCACTAATTAAAACACTGATGAACACTGATTATCACAAAATAAAACTTTTAATAAAAAACGCGATTGAGTAGTGAACGAACCGCGAGGCACAAGCGCCAACTGAAGATCCAAGGTCGCTTTCACTTTCCCTCTTAAAAAAAAAGGAGGGAATTCAGAGAGGAGTAGTGGGGATGGCGCGTAGAGAGAGGGGATTTTATTTAATCTGGTGTGACTGGTCGCACAGCACACAACTTTCTCTTAGCTACGGTAATCGAAAGTTGTGTTCTGTGCTTGTCACACCAGATATTTTGTGTCGACATGTATTTAGTTTCCAATTTTCAAGGTGTAAAATTCAAAAAATATGGGAAAATATTTATATTTTGTTACCATAGAAACCATTTCTTCTATTTTTCCTATGAAATACAAGAGTAAAGTGTGCTTCAAACAATTTTGAAGGCAAAATGAGAATATACTAGCCGCGCCGCCCGCCTTCGGCGGGCTTCGCGTCTAGCCGGGGGGCTACGCCCCCTGGACCCCTCGCCTTTTTATTCATTATAAAAAGAAAATTATTAGTATTAAGTATTCCAGTCCAGTGTCAGCTTGAGGATTTGTTTATCTTCATAGAATACACAACTGCAAAGAATACTTAAATATTTCTCTATACATTTCCTATGGGAGAAATCGAAACTTTAAGAATTAATAACTCGAAAAGTTATAGGAATTTCGGAACCCGAGTATTTTTCCGGGACTCTCCATAACGTCCTCTATAAGACTGCAAAATTTCGTTTCAAAATTCCAACGGGAAGTTGGTCAAACAGAGCGTGACAGACGGACAGACAGACAGACGGACAGACAGACAGACGGACAGACAGACAGACGGACACTCCGCAATTATTATATATAGATATTATAAAGAGCATTTAAAAAATAATTGATTTTTGAATTTTTATTAAAATCATTAGAGCGAATTTTGAGAAAATCGAAAAAACCTGAAAAAGTACATCAGTAAAGTACTAGTACACTTTGGTCGATTTTGATTAAAAGCTTATTTTTCCGGTCCCGGGGGGTGTGTAACTTAAATATAAAATTTCAGCCTCATTCCTTCATGCTTAAAATTGAACATAAACAGACAGACAGACCATGTCACGAAAACCACTTGGATTCAGGGGACCTTAAAAAGTGTATATCCATCAAAATCTCGACATCGAATTTTTGACATGAATCCAATACTTTCTATATATTTCATATATAGGGTAAGAGAAAGTAAAAAAATATATGCACAGTATGAGATGACCAGGTACACATAAAATGATGAAAATGAATTTTATGTACAGTCATCTCATACTGTGTATATATTTATTACTGTGGCGGATTAATGCAATTGTCGGGGGGGGGGGGGGGTTTAAATTTTTTTTTTTATTTAAGGACTTTGTGGGCATCTATGGCCATTTAGACCCCTTTCCTATTTATTTAAATTGATTGGTAACAAATTCAATTGAAATTAAAGCCCGGAAATCATAATTTCTTTAGATTACAAGTTTCTATAACTGTTTGAATTTCTTCTCGAGGGGGGGGGGGGCGATCGCCCCCACCGCCCCCCCCCCCCCCTTTAATCCACCCCTTATTTATTATATAAGAGTTGATAGGATATGGAAATGCAGGCAGCCAAAATGAAAAACACTCTCGATACTCTGTGAACGTTCAGACGTTTCGGGTAAAATTTATTCACCCATCTTCAGTGAACAGTTCTAGTGAGAGAGAGTTAAGTCTGTACAATGATACATAGATGACATTATTTATTCTATGTATTCTATTTAGACAATATGATGATATATACAGGTTTTAAAATTTCTTATAATATTTAAAAACGTTGTTTTTATAGTTGAATCAAATACAATCAAATCACTCTCTCTCACTAGAACTGTTCACTGCAGATGGGTGAATAAATTTTACCCGAAACGTCTGAACGTTCACAGAGTATCGAGAGTGTTTTTCATTTTGGCTGCCTGCATTTCCATATCCTATTTACATTTATTTCCAGCCATTAAATATTATTTTATATAAGAGTTGTTCAACAATATATAAAATCCACTTTCATAATGACTTTTCGCCAGCTCTGAGGATGGTTCAAACATGGAACCGAAACGTCAGCTGTTTGGATTAAATCTATATATATAAAAATGAAATGGAAAAAATGTATGTATGTATGTAAATATGTATGTATATGTTCTATAGAAATCCACAATTTTCAATGAATCCATTTGAAATTAAGTACACCTATAATACATGGCTCTGGGAGTAACGTAGTAATAATTTGAATCTCTTAAATGTTTTGGAAAATTAATTATAATCAAATTTCTTCAATATGGGAACACAAAATCAACAAATTGGCTAGAAATTAGAGAGCGTCCTTTATGCTCTGAGAACCAGCTTCCTACCTGACTATGGGCTGGGGGTGGGGGCTACGCAGCAGTTGAAAAGCGAAGAGAGGTGACTGACCCTTTAAACAGTCATAAACAGACCCTTTTGTGCTGTGCCCAATCGGTCAAAGTGGTTTCATGTGTCGCTTGAATATAAGATACTTCCTTAACATCTTAACACTTGCATTGGAACAAGAAATATCCCAAATTGGAAATAAA
Source organism: Euborellia annulipes (assembly GCA_023213315.1). Taxonomy (NCBI): domain Eukaryota; kingdom Metazoa; phylum Arthropoda; class Insecta; order Dermaptera; family Anisolabididae; genus Euborellia; species Euborellia annulipes. The sequence goes on from JAKCPI010007882.1 coordinate 47,689, forward strand.
CTTGCTCGCTGAAGGCGAGCAAGGGGTCCAGGGGCGCAGCCCCCTGGCAGGCGGAAAGCCCGCCGAAGGCGGGCTTGCGACTAGTGAATAATGAAATAACCTTAGCTGCATCTCTCATTTCTACCTTCTTATTCATTTAAATATGTTTCTGTTAAATTTTAATGTCTCTTTTTTTAATAATAAATATTGTTTGTGAATAATTAAATTATGCATCAACTTTAAATAAAATTTGATAAAATGTTGGACAAGGTGATTTTATTTTTATAACAAGGCAAGATATATTTTCCACTAGGAAAAAGGTAGTAAAATAGGAATAAATAAAAATTTTTTTTTTTTTTTTGCGTTAATGTTAAATGCCATAAAATTTCAGAAATAGCTTGCCGGGTAGTAAATCATAGGAACGTTCTTTCGGATATGCTTTGTTATATTTCATTTCTTGATTTATGACAAAGGTACAATACATGAGATAAATTAAGATTTTTTCTAAAAAGAATATCTTTTGTTTATTTCCTTAGAATAACTTTTTTATTTTTTTAGATTATTTTTTATTTATAGATAGGAATAAAAGTGATACAACCATTTCATATTTAAAAAAAAAAAAAAATTTATTTGTGTTTTTTTATTATAAAAAATTTGACCATTATTGACTCGATCGATATAGTGTAACTGTAAATTATTTATTATAGCAACTTGTTGAATCAAAAACGTTTTTCTAAATTCTTTTGCTTGCCAAAAATATATTAGCTACCAAATTATTTTAAATACATTTGTTAGCTAACCCTTTCTTAGATCATGAAATCAGCGGCGTAACTAGCCTTTGAGGGGGCGAAGCTCACCTGGGGCGCCGTTTTTCGTTTTTTGTTTTTGTGATATAAAATGAATTTATTATAAAATTTCAAAAAAAAAGCAGGATATTTTGGAAAAAGCGGATGCCCGAGGGGTCCCAGAAGCTTGATGCGCCTGGGGCGGGGGGGGGGCGAGCTCCCCCTTCACCCCCACCTGGATGAAATGTTTATAATTCAAGGGAGTTTGCGGTGAGAAAGCGTTGGAGGTCCTGGTTCGACTCCAGGGGGGCAATTTTGCCCAAAAGGTATTAAAATAAAGATGGATCCTTCCATTACAAGAAAAGAGGCCCAACAAAAAATTTGATGAAATTACAAATGCTTTTTTGTTAAGTTAAAAATTTGCTGCTTTAATTCTTAAAGATATTAGTTTTTTTTTTTTACTTTCTCTTACCTCTATATATATGTTAATATATATAGAGAGAAAGTATTGGATTCATGTCAAAAATTCGATGTCGAGATTTTGATGGAAATACATGTTTTGAGGTCCCCTGTGTCCAAAAAAGTGGTTTTCGCGACATGGTCTGTCTGTGAACAAAATATCTCAAGAACGAAAAGAGCTAGGGGGTTGAAATTTTGAATTTAAGTTAGGCGCCCCTACGGGACGTGACACGAAGCTTTTGAACAAAATTGGCCAAAGAGTACTAATAGCTCACGGGGCGTGGTGTAGAGGTTAGCGTGCTAACCTCATATACCAAACGTCGCGGGTTCGGACCCCAGGCAGTCCGATGATTTTATTTAAGCCATCTGGATACCAGATGGCTTAAATAAAAATGCCTGGACCCTAATATATATAAATTCATAAATAACGGTTATCGTAAATGTCTTATATGGCCTGAGCTGCTTAAAAGACAGTGTGAATGGTGTGTGAGTGTGAGTGTGAATCAAGGGCGGTCCCAGAGGGGGGTCAAGGGGGTTGTGACCCCCCAAAATTTTTTTTTTTTTAACACACACTTTTTTCCCACTCACTCTCTCCCATTCACACAATCTTTTCGGCAACTTAGGCCATTTAAGACTTAAACGATACTCATATTTGATTAATATATATTTATTGGGGCCCAGGCCCATTTATTTATACTATAAAAAAAAAAAAAAACAGTGACCCCCCCAAAATGTAAGGCTAGGACCGCCCTTGGTGTGAATGAGAAAAAAGTGTGAATGTTTTTACAAAAAAAAAAAAAAAAAAAAAAAAAGAGTACTAATACTTTTTTACTGATGCACTTTTTCAGTTTTTCGATTTTCTCTAAATTCGCTCCAACGATTTTTTTTTTTTAAATTCAAAAATCAATTATTTTTAAGATACCCTTAAAAATGTATATTCTCATTTTGCCATTGAAATCTTCTAAAGACCACTTTACTCTTGTACTCCATAGATAAGTTAGGAGTAATGGTTGCCATGGTAACAAAATATAAATATTTTCCACGTTTATAAATTTTACAACTTGAATTCAATTGTACCCTACTGTCGGAAACTAAATATATGACGACACAAAAAAAAAACCGGTGTGACAAGCACAGAACACAACTTTCGTATTGTGCTGTGCGACCAGTCACACCATATTTTTTTTGACTGTTTCTTTCATCTATTTTAACCCTTTTGTCTAACATATTTCATTATTTGAATAGATCAAGAATTCATCAATAACAAATTTAGAACAATTTTGGCAAGTTCTATTGTAAAGAACTTTCAAGATTTGATGAATTAATTAAATTTATGATTAATTGGATATAGCGTGACATTTCGCTCAGAAATTATTAATTAATGAAAAGTTTTTTTTTTTTTTTTTTCTTTCTCTTACCTATGTTATATGTAATATATATATAGAGAGAAAGTATTGGATTCATGTCAAAAATTCGGTGTCGAGATTTTTGATGGATCTTCACGTTTTGAGGTCCCCTGAATCCAAAAAAGTGGTTTTCGCGACATGGTGTGTCTGTGTGTGTGGGTGGGGTGTGTGTGTGTGTTCAATTTTAGCATGAAGGAATTGAGCTAGGAGGATGAAATTTTATATTTAAGTTAAATACCCCCGGGACCGGAAAAATAAGCTTTTAATCAAAATCGGCCAAAAAGTACTAGTACTTTACTGATGTACTTTTTCAGTTTTTTTTGATTTTCTCAAAATTCGCTCTAACGATTTTGTTAAAATTCAAAAATCAATTATTTTTTAGATGCTCTTTCAAATGTATATTCTCGTTTTGCCTTCAAAATTGTTTGAAGCACCACTTTACTCTTGTATTTCATAGGGAAGATAGGAGAAATGGTTGCCATGGTAACAAAATATAAATATTTTCCCATGCTTATAAATTTTACATCTGATTTCATATGTTCCGTACTGTCGGGAACTAAAATATGTCGACACAAAAAATCTGGTGTGACAAGCACAGAACACAACTTTCGATTACCGAAGGTAAGAGAAAGTTGTGTGCTGTGCGCCAGTCACACCAGATTTTTTATAACATCAAGCTCTTTGTGGCACTAATCACACCATAGGTATTGTGCTGAATCAAAGAAAATAGAAACTATATCAAAATGAGGGAATAATAGAATGATCAATTCTATTGAAAAATGATTTTTCTTTTTTTTTTTTAGACTTCTAGACCAAACCAGCCTATTGTATAGCGCAACTGGAAATTCAGCCTGATGCCATCCGTGTACCGGGGAGGATTAAACGTGTGCACTCGTGCATAAAACAGAAGGGTTAACCAACCGGAGAATACCTTCTTTTTTTTATATAGGGAAATGAGGGTTTTTAAACCTAAATGGGGAGATATTTTTTTTTCTTTAACATGATGAACTAATAGATTTTCGGAAAATATTCGTTGGAACCATAACTGGTGTGACACAGCACGCAACTTTCTCTTACCTTAGGTAATCGAAAGTTGTGTTCTCTGCTTGTCACACCTGATTTTTTTGTATCGAGATATATTTAGTTTCCGACGATATATAATAGCATTCAAGATGTAAAATTTATAAGTATGGGGATATATTTATATTTTGTTACCATGTCAACCATTTCTCCTATCCTTCCTATGAAGTACAAGAGTAAAGTGGTCTTTAGAAGATTTCAATGGCAAAATGAGAATATACATTTTAAAGAGCATCTAAAAAATAATTGATTTTTGAGTTTTAATTAAAATTGTTAGAGCGAAGAATTTTAAAAAAATCGAAAAAAACTGAAAAAGTACATCAGTAAAGTACTAGTACTTTTTGACCGATTTTGTTCCAAAGCTTGGTGTCACGTCCCAGGGGGGTGCCTAACATAAATATGAAATTTCAACCTCGTATCTCTTTTCGTTCTAGAGATATTTTGTTCACAAACGGACAGACCATGTCTCGAAAACCACTTTTTTTATTCAAGGGACCTCAAAACGTGTATATCCATCAAAATCTCGACATCGAATCCAATACTTTCCCTCTATATATGTATATTAACATATACATATAGGTAAGAGCAAGGGCGTCCTCAGGATTTTTTGCAGGGGGGGGGGCAAGTCACTTCCAGATCAGTTAAAAAAACGTACTTTGATATTAATAGTGTTATACATCTCTTAGTATTTAAAGCTTTCTCACCGCGGCAAGGTGGATGTTTACTGAGAAGGGTTTTTCTATTTTTTTTTTTTTTTATACATTTTTTGTATCATTTTAATTTTCCAGGGGGGGGCAAGTGTCTGGTTCCCCCCTGCGGACGCCCATGGGTAAGAGAAAGTAAAAATAAGTATTATGGGGCAGTTTTTATGAAAATTACTCTAGGGATGCAAAATTGTCAATTAAAGATACCAAATCAGCTTTCCTACGTTAATTCTATTTCCACAGCTAAAACACCAGACACAGTTCGGACACAGAAGTAGATTAAGAAAATGATTTCTTTTATTATATTTATTATTTTTAGATTTTGAGCTTAAAGGGCCCAGGCCCCTCAAGAAAATGATATTTTTTTAATTTTAACCGTGAAAATTATTTTTTTATTAAAGAATATAGGGGATATAGCCCCCCTGCCCCCCCTGACTGCGGCTGCCTAAGGCTTTAAACCGCTCGGAGAAAGTGAACAGCAAAAGTAACGCCTTTTATTCTATTTGTGCAAATATTCTAAGGCGGTCCCAAAAGGGGGGCAAGGGTGTTATTGACCCCCAGGAAATCGGTTTTGTTGTGGAAATAACAACTATTTTTCCCACTCACTCCGCCCATTCACACAATCTTCTTCGGCAACTAACGCCATTGTAAGACTTAAGCGTACTCATAGTTTGATTAATGGTATATTTAATTGGAGGTCGCAGGAGCCCATTTATTTATACTAAAAAAACTATTATCAATATTAAATATTTATGTATCCAAAAAAAAATCTAGTGTGCCCCCCAACAATGTTTGGCGAGGAAGGCCGCCCTTGGTGTCCGAAACGTCGACCGAAAGAACAAATAGTTTTCTTATTTTCCTGGTGCAAATCCTTTCCTAAAGATTAATAGTCCTTAATAATATGGTACATTTATTATGAAAGTCTTCTTTTGTGTAAACTTTAATAGATTCATAAATATTTAGCCTCGTTTTGAGAACTCCAAAACGCACAAGAGGCCATGTAGAAAAAGTCAAATTTAATAGACAACCGTACGCTGGCGCCATCATGGTGATGATCGGATGAACTAATTAATTCTATGATGAACTGTTAATTCTAAATTCTATTTATAATATCATTATATTACTTTCTCTTACCCTATATATTATATATATAGAGAGAGAAAGTATCTTTATAATAAACTAGACTCAAAGCCCGCCGCCTTCGATCATTTTGGCATTGAAATCACATGAAAACCACTTTACTCTTGTAGGATAAATGGTTGCCATGGTAACGAAATATAAATATTTGTCTGTTTATAACATCTTGAATTCAAATGTACCTTATTGTCAGAAATTAAATATATCTCGACACAAACAAAATCTGCAAGCACAGAACACAACTTTCGATCACCGAAAGTAAGAGAAAGTTGTGTGCTCAGCGACCAGTCACACCAGATTTTTATAGATGGTCCAAATAAAAAAAAAAAAATAATATTAATTTTACTTACTTTTAAATAATTAGAGTTGAAATGAAGGGATGATTTCTAGATACACACAAACACTAATTACGATGTTAACACTACACAATCTCAAAGACAACTAATAAACGACAAATGAACAGGATCAAATACGGCTTGATGAGTGACGTAGCAATTTTCTCGGCCGCTGATTGGTCAAAGCCTTGTTGTTAGGCCAGGGATCGCGCCAATATATTATTCGTTAATAATTATTTTTTTTATTTTAATTAAAAGATATATAAGTATGGGTGTATTAAAAAAAAAAAAAAAAAAATTAAATTAAATAAAGTTTCAAATCAAAAATATATAATCCATAATTTGAAAGTATATAAAAAAAAAAAAACATTTTGACTATCTATGATCATCTTGACTACTCTGATGAGAGCTCTCTTTAATTTTTTCACTAACCGGTTTTTCTAACAATCTAGGCGGGTTCGGAGAATGACGTCATCCATTGTTTCCCAGAAGCAATAAAAAAAAAAATCTATTTTTATATTCCACAAAATAATAAAATAATTATTACTAGAACAGTGACGGCGCTACGGGGCTAGGGGGCATGCGCCCCCCGGCAAGGAACTCTGCCCCCCTGGATGCCCCCCCAATCAGCTCGAAAACCAAATAAAAAAATTTCTAAAATTATTCACTTTTCCTTAAAAAAATGTAATTTACGTTTTAAGCTTTTTAGTTCAATGTAAAAAAGAAAGATTTTTTTTTAATTCTTTATTTTAATAAATAAATTTAGTTACTCTCAAGTTTTTGTCAAATAAATATCTTTCTTTTGTGCCATTAAAATGTTATCGAAAAGTAAAAAAATATCCGATAACTTTACCAATGGAATTGAAATAAATAGAGACGGGGTCTAAATGGCCTTCGATGCCGAAAAGACCTAAATTAAAAAAAACTATTGAGCCCCAATCTAAAAAAAATTTTTTTTCTTCGAGTACAAATGTAAATCCACCAGCTATGAATCAAGCTCAAATGATTCAGAAGAAATTGATACTGATTTTGAGAAATTCTGCGCATAGCCAATATCTTTCAGAAAAATTTCATCCAACCAAAACTGAAAATATTTCCCTGTACGTGCTGGTGGTGTGACATTTTTTAGAATCTCTTTAAAATGTATATTGCCCTTGGAATCTTATGAAGCACACTTTTTACTCTTGTGCTTTATATGAAAGATAGGAAAAATGGGCGCCATAGTAACATTTTCTCCTGTTTATAAATTTTACATCTTGAATTCTAATGTTCCGTACTGTTGGGAACTAAATATACGGCAAGTACGACCGAAACAAGATTTTTAGTTGAAACCGAATTTTGGCTTCAATTTTAGTTTTGACAGAAACCGTAACCGAAATCAAAACTTATTTTAAACTTTTTTCTTAAAATTTCCTATACAAAATTCATCTTTTTTTTTAGTAAAATTTCCATTTTTCCCTCTTGCGAAAATAATTGACCTTTTTTTAAGTGCGAATCTCACTCTACGTTTTTTTTTTAGTATACGAGCATAATCCTCCTATCTTTTCAAACTCAGGTTTCGGGCAGGGCGAAGTTTCGGCTGAAATTTGGCCGAAACTGGCCGAATCCGAAACTTCTGTCGGTTCCTAAGGTCACACAAAAAATCTGGTGCCACTAGTCACACCAGATTTTTTGTTTCTGTTGATGTAGCCTATATATTTATTGACTGCCCCCCCTGTTGATAAGTTTGCCCCCACTCCTGCCCCCCTCTGAGAATAAGCTAGCGCCGTCACTGTACTAGAATATAAATTTAAAAAAAAAATAAAATACGAGATCTTTGCATAGTGGAATTATTCAAAATACATACGATCAACATTTCTTAAGAAAAAAATCGACTAAAAAGTTACTAGGACTTTATTTCAAAAAAATGATTTTTTTTTTTTTTTAATTAAAACTTTAAGATTAAAATTCATAAATCATCCATTTTCTCTTTGAAAAGTAAAATTTTTCGTGATTGCTCAGGGGCCTACATCTTGTGGGTACGTGGATGGCGACCACGAGCTACCCGAGCTGGGACCATGGGCGTAACTAGGGGGTGCTGCCCCCTCCAGAAAGCTCCTTGCCCCAAGAAAAATTGAGAAAATATTGGGCTTTCCAGGCCCACCGGAGGATAGCTGGTCCCATGCCCCCCTCCAGATAAATTCTCTAGTTACGCCCATGGTGGTCTTCAAACAATTTTGAAAGCAAAATGAGAACAGCATCAAACAAATAATTGATTTTTGAATTTTAAGAGAAAGTAAAAATTAATATGTCAAAATAAATTTGGAAAATCGATTTTTAATCATTTTCAGAACGTTTTGAGACTAAAATTTGATTGTTTTTGCTTGAATATTTTATATACTAAGTTATTCAATCAATATCAAGGCCTAAATGTGTTTATTTAATTAAAAAACAATAAATTAGAAAATGGAAGAGGCAGTTAAAATTTGAAGATGTAAAAGGCAATAAATAAACCCCCATTTTATGTGGTCGTAGTTAAATAAAAAAATGTCTATAGCTTTATAATTGATTGAAAAGACCAGTTTTGCATTTTTCCTCAAATCCAACGACAAATAAGAGAGATAGAGAGATTTTTTGAAAAGCGAATGTGCGCGTGAAGAAAAGCCTAGACGAGAGTGAAGCGAGGCTCCCTGGCTGCACTCTGGGCGCAGATCGAATTAGAAAAAACAAATTGATGCTCTCCCATCATTTGAAATTATTGACAAATTGATTGATTTCATCTTTTTATGCTTTTATAAAATTTTATTCGAAACTTTTTTTAACTATAAGAATAAAAGAATGCATATTTATCTATAAAAAATTTAATCCTTTGAGAAAAAATAAAATTTCAAAATATTTTGTCTTCAATCAAAGAGTTGCTTATATCTCATAAATTTATTAAATAATAAAATCCATCCCTTTAGACCTTTAGTTCAGTGCTTGTTAAACCTTTTTGAGTCGCGGCCCCCGTTGGGAACCAAATTAATATCTCACGGCCTCCCGATTTTTCTTTTGCCTATGTGTGTTCAATTTTAAGCATGAAGGAATTGAGCTAGGAGGATGAAATTTTATATTTAAGTTAGGCATCCCCCTGAGGCGTGGAAATAAGCTTTTAATCAAAATCAGCCAAAAAGTACTAGTACTTTACTGATGTAGTTTGAGTTTTTTTTCGATTTTCTCAAAATTCGCTCTAACGATTTTTTTTTAAATTAATAAAACAATTATTTTTTAGATGCTCTTTAAAATGTTTATTCTCATTTTGTCGTTGAAATCCACTTGTTCTTCATAGGAAAGATAGGTGAAATGGTTGCCATGGTAACAGAATTTAAATCTTTTAGTTTTTAGATTAAAATCCATATAAATCAATTATTTAGATGCCCTTTTAAAAAGTATATCAGTAATATTTTGTGAAAATTGTTTGAAGTACTCAAATCATTTCATCTAACTTAAATTTTACACTTTGATATTTAACTACACTACAGTAATTAATACAAGATGGAAATATCGCTTGTGTTCAAATAAATATAACAACCATGTGATGTTGAAGAATTGAAAGATTTTACATCTAACTAAATATATAACTATCATTTATTTGGCAATATTCTCTGACTGCTTAATTAATTTTTTTTTTCTCGTTCAATTTTTATAATTCTTCCATATGTCCAAAAAAAAAAAAAATTTAACTTAAAAGGTGTTTAGTCATTATTTTTTTAAAAGAGAAAGAATATTTCTTAGAAACGAGGGGAGGGCGCCTGGCGACAATCAGAGCGGAGTGGTGGGGGAACCTGCCAGCCGCCGACCCTCCCCTCCTTTGGCCAATTTAAGAGCCGAATTAAATAAGATTGGAAATGAATAAAAAGATTGATAATTCAATTGTCTATAACTCGGAAACCGCGCATCCAATTCGCATCGGATCTTTTGTAACAAGTTTAGAATTTCCTAGAGAATATTCACATGAAACTAAAATTGAATAATTTTTATTTTTTTTTTTTTTAACCCTTTTCGGCTACAGAGGCCATTTAGGGGTTATTTATTTATCATATAAATTTTAGTATACATTGTACCGATGGCAACCAGGGGGCGTTCCACACGCTGATTGCTCGGGGTGACCAATCCCGAACTTTCGCCGTGCTTGTCATCACTTAATCTCAACGATTGTGGTGACTGTAAATTGAATAATTAAGAATATATATTTTTTTCTTTAATCTAACCATCCGTTCAACCAATCAAATGATAGTAAAAAGGATCATCGTTCTATATTCTCTGAAATTTTCCCTTTTATCTGTATAAAAATAAAAATTATCCAGCAAAATTTTGTTTTGCGGACCATTTGGCGCCCCTTTGTGAGTAGCGCCCGGGGCATGATGACCCCCTTGCCCTCCTCCCCTCTCGCTACGCCCCTAGCTACTATCTATCTATTAAACACAACACAAGGCATGTGATACATCGTTTCTGGATAAATTTTCACGTAGAATAAGAATTTGCATACGAAATTTTAATATCTCTAATAGTTTTCGATTAATTGATACAAATTCTAAAAATATAAGATTTTTAATTTAACCACTTCTTAAACATATGACAGGGGAAAATATGGTGGATTTGATGAGGATTAAGAATCTACTTTTGTTATTTTTGTATCTCAATTATTTTTCGAGTTATACTCAAAAAACGATCTAAAAATTGAGAAGGCTTAATATCATTAAACATAAAAGGTAGAAGACATTTAAGATATCGAATAAATTCTGTATTTAATTCAGATAACGAATCAATAAACACCAATTTTATATCTTTTTTAGTTTTTAGCAAATTTACGAAAATTCAAGCAAACATAGATGTGACTCTCTCTTATTAAATAGAGCAAACTAGTAATTGACATAAATGTATAAGATTCAGGATTTAGTGCTGATTCTAATGCACTATTCACTATTTCGATATATTGAATAGTTTTTTTTATTATTTTGCAAAGAAAAAAAGTCATCTGTCAAAATTAATTAAAATCGATTTTTTATTATTTTTAGGACATTCCTTGCCCAAAAATGGATTGTTTTAGTTAGAATATTTTATATTTTAATTTATTCAATCGATATCAAGCTCTAAATGTGTTTATTTAATTAAAAAACAATAAATTAAAAAATATTGGCGGGAGTTGACATTCGAAGTCGTGAGTGTCATCAACAAACCCTCATTTTATGTGGGCGTAGCTAAATAGGAAAATTCCTATGGCTTTATAATTGATTCAAGAGACCAGTTTTGCATTTTGCCTCAAATCCGTGAATAAATAAGAGAGATTTAGCGATTTTTTGAAAAGCGATCTTCTGCGAGACGAAAGGCTTAGACAAGAGTTACGCAAGTCTCCCTGGCTGGTCTCTGGGCGCCGATCGAATCGGAAAAAAAATTTGATGCTCTTCCATTAGTTGAAATAATTGTCACATTGATTGATTTCATCTGTTTATACTCAAATTTTATAAAATTTAATTTTAAAAATCTGGTGTGACTGGCGCACAGCACACAACTTTCTCTTACCTTCGGTAATCGAAAGTTGTGTACTGTGCTTGTCACACCAGATTTTTTGTGTCGACATATATTTAGTTCCCGACAGTACGGAACATATGATGAATTCAGATGTAAAATTTATAAGTATGGGAAAATATTTATATTTTGTTACCATGGCAACCATTTCTCCTATCTTCTCTATGAATTACAAGAGTAAAGTAGTCTTCAGAAGATTTCAATCGCAAAATGAGAATATACATTTTAAAGAGCATCTAAAAAATAATTGATTTTTGAATTTAAAAAAAAATCGTTGGAGCAAATTTTGAGAAAATCGAAAAAAACTGAAAAAGTACATCAGTAAAGTACTAGTACTCTTTGGCCGATTTTGATTAAAAGCTTATTTTTCCTGTCCCGGGGGGTGTTTATCTTAAATATAAAATTTCAACCTCATAGCTCAATTCCTTCATGCTTAAAATTGAACACAGACACACCCACCCACCCACCCACACACCCACCCACACACACACAGACAGACCATGTCGCGAAAACCACTTTTTTTGGATTCAGGGGACCTCAAAACGTGAAGATCCATCAAAATCTCGACATCGAATTTTTGACATGAATCCAATACTTTCTCTCTATATATATATATTACATATATACATAGGTAAGAGAAAGTAAAAATGGCTATAAAATAATATAATGTTGCTAAATTAAGGGATCTTAGAAATTTTTTATATATGTTGTGGGTTGTGTATAAACAACGATTTGGTAAAATAAAATTAACAAGCCTCGAAAATTGAAAGCTGAATTGATAAAAACAAGGACTAGAATATTGTCTCAAGAGGACATAAAATTTCATCCAATTCTGATATGATATGAAATGAAATTTTTTTTTTAGAGCGAGTCCCTTGTTTAAAAAAAAAAATCAAAAAAAATCTGGTGTGTCAAGCACAGCCAAAGTTAAGAGAAATTTGTATGACCATCATGATAAATTTTTTTTCTACGAGTCTTTAAAATTCTTTTTAATCTGTCCGAAGATATAATTTTAATTTATTATTTTATTTTCTTAGAAAAGGGGGGGGGGAAGGCGCGCCTTGGTCTATATCAGTGGTTCCCAACCTGGGGGCGATCGCCCCCAAGGGGGCGATTTGGGTTTTCAGGGGGGCGATAAATAAGCGGGGGGCGATTGGGGGGCGATGAGTATTCAAAGGGAGAAAAATTATTATTTTACTAAAATTTAAAAAAATAAAAATCAAAGAGAAAAATCTCCTATTTACAGGATGGTCATGATATAAGAGGACAAAATATTATCATAAAAATAAAATAGTCTGAAGATAATTCCAATCTATAATTGAAACGTCACTTTTAGCTCAAATCTTAAATTTCAATAAAAAAAATCATTTTCTTGAATTTTTTTTCCTCAGGGGGCCCGGGCCCTTTAAGCTCAAATCAAGTTTGATCTTTTTCACGACTCAATATAGCTAAAAACGCAGATTTCAGTGGCTAATTTTCAAAAAATTTTCCATATCCCCAGATTCCCCCGGAAATCCTCTGTCCAGATCTGATCTCTATAAATTATTGTTACTCTTTGTTTAGGAAATTTTGAAAAATTTTTATATAACTTTATTTAAATAAATATTGTAAGCTATGTATAACTATTTCAAAAGTTGTGTCAAAAACTGTGTAAAAAAGTGTTGGCATGAAGGCCACAATAGCCTTTTACATACTAAAAAAAACTTTAAGTTGCCCCCGGGTGTGGCGTAGTAGGTAGCGTGCCTACCTCCTATACCAAACGTCGCGGGTTCGGACCCAGGCAGTCCGATGATTTTATTTAAGCCATTTGGATACCAGATGGCTTAAATAGAAATGCCTGACCCCACAATTGATATATTCTCTACAACGGTTATCGTCAAAGTCTTATATGGCCTAAGTTGCCGAAAAGACTGCATGAATGTGTGAATGTGTGAATGTGAGTGTGAATGAGAAAAAAGTGTGAATGTTTTAAAAAAAAAAAAAAAAACTTTAAGTTTTTTTTTTTTGTGGGGGGGGGCGTATTACTAAGTAGCCCCGGGGCCTGTCAAGTCTGTCTGCGGCCCTGTATATAGGCCTACGATAATAAAATTGTTTTTTTTTTTTTTTTTTTTTTTTTTTATTTTATTTGGCAAAAGGCATAAAATTGTTTAAAATAATAAAACTGCTTTATTATTTACACTTTACTTCAAATTAAAATTAGGCATACAATGAAAATGTAAAGGGGGGCGATAGGTGTTAGTCAACCTACAGAAAGGGGCGATGGGTCAAAAAAGGTTGGGAACCACTGGTCTAGAGCAACAAACAGAGAGGAGGGGAGGGGGAGGCAGGCTCCGTCCCTCCTTTGTTCGAATTAAGAGGTTGAAAAAAATAAT
>JAKCPI010007883.1:0-12785 GCA_023213315.1 Euborellia annulipes
TTTATTTATTTACATATAATAAAGGCTTTTCAGCAACTAAGGCCTTTTGCCCTTTTACAAAGAGAGAGAAGAAAAAAAAAAAAAAAAAACTCAAATTTTTTCATACATATTAATGGATTTTAAAAATTTAAAGAGTTCAATTGGATCACTTCTAGATTTTAAGGTCTCTTTAAGATTTGTTTGAAGATTGAACTTCCTTCTTTGCTCGCCATACTTTGTGCAGTCTTTAAGAATGTGTTCCACTGTTTCGATGGTTCCACACACGTCACAGGCCGGTGGATCAGACTTCTCAAACAAGAAAGAATGCGTAAGCCGAGTGTGACCAATTCGCAATCTCGTGAACACTACTTGATCACGTCGACTCAGCTGATTATAATAGATCTTCCTTCCTTCTAGCGTTGGCATGACCCTCTTCAGATGCCCTGTCACCGCATTCTCCCACCTCTCATCCCGTTTCTTTCTGACTCCTTCCTTAACCACAGCCTTCAAATCTTGATAGCTTGCAGTATTCATATCTATAGTTGGTTTTCGAGTCCCTATCTTTGCCGCTTGATCAGCCCTACAATTACCTGCAATGCCTACATGACCTGGTGCCCATAAGAAGATAATATCTCCCCCTAGCGACATAGACCTATGTAATAAGCTGTGTATTCTTGCTAACACAGGGAGGAAGCTTTCAAAAGTGTTTATCGCCTGAAGAGCACTGGCTGAGTCTGAAATAATGAGTAATCTCTCAAATTGATTAGCCTGAAGAGCGAACTCAATGGCAGACAACTCAGCACAGAATACTGACGTGTAACTGCATAGTCTGTAAATACGAACAACGGCATTATCCACAAAGGCACACCCCACCCCACTTGGATTTTTCGATCCATCAGTATACACTATTTTATGTAAAGGATAGCGACTTACAATTAGCGAAAACATAGCTTTGTAGACTGCAGGAGATGTGGTATGCTTGGTATAGTCTAAAAGGTCGAAATTAAATAAAACCTTCGGCCTCAACCACGGTGCCAACTCAGGCCTAGGCAACTGCTCTACATACTCTAGAATATCAGTAAGTCCTAGGGTGTTCAAACCTTCCCGATATCTATAAGACAATGGTTTTAGAGACCTCGGCTTAGATAGGTACAAGGCGTTAAAGGCATTATCAAATATACTCCTATAAGCGGGATGGCTTTTCATACTTTTTATTTTTAGGACATAATTTAATGAAAGAAGGGTTCTACGAGACTCAAGATCCGCCTCCGGGGCTTCTGCATATAGGCTTTCAAGAGGACTTGTTCTAAATGCTCCGAGACAAATACGAAGCCCGTTATTATGAATCGTGTCCAGCATTCTAAGAAGAGACTTCCTAGCAGATCCATAAATCTGGCACCCAAAATCTAACTTACTCCTCACAAATGCTCTATAAGTATTGAGTAAAATCCCTACATTAGCACCCCATCTAACACTAGATATTATTTTTAATAAATTAAGTGACTTTATACATTTTGTTCTAAGGTTTTTAATATGTTCCACCCAGGTAAGTTTTTTATCAAATATGACTCCTAGAAATCTATATGCGTCTGTATATGGTAACAAATGGTTCCCGAGATACAAGTCAGGGTCTGGATGAGCTTTTCTTTTTCGACAAAAATGGACACATGCCGATTTTTCTTCAGATATCCTGAAACCTGACACCTTAGACCAGTTATATACTTGATTAATCGCAGTTTGCAAGACATTTTTAAGATCGCTTATATCAGCTGAGGAGAAATAGATGGCTAGATCATCTACGAAGAGGGATACTTCAATACATGGATCCATATTTTTAATTATGTCATTAATGGCAATTAAGAAGAGAGTTGTTGAAACCACAGCACCTTGTGGAACTCCATTCTCCTGGGCTTTAACATCTGATAAGGAATCTCCTATTTTTACTTGAAACGTCCTGTCTTTTAAAAAATTTTGAATGTAGATAGCCATAGGCCCATCTATATCATTTTCCTTAAAAAAATTTAGGATTAAATACTTCCAGGTTGTATCATAAGCCTTCTTGATATCAAAGAATACTGCCACCACATGTTTATTTTGTACAAATCCATCCTTGATGTACTTTTCTAGTCTGACTATCTGGTCCAGACAGGAGTGCTGTGATTTGAACCCACACTGATATTTCGAGATGAGATTGCTTCTCCTCAGTAGCCATTTAAGCCTGTAGTTCACCATTCTTTCCAGAGTTTTTCCAAGACAGCTTAACAAAGAAATGGGTCTAAAATTCTGAGGTTCCTGAGAAAGTAATTTCGACTTATGAACCGGAATTACGATGGCGTGTTTCCACTCCGAGGGAAAATTCCCATTAAACCATATTTTATTATAAATATCAAGAAGCCTAGATTTCGAAAGAAGATTCAAATTTTTTATCATGGTATTTGGAATCAAGTCATGTCCAGGTGAGGTGTTCTTAATTTTTTTAAGAGCGTTATCCAATTCCACTAGTGTGAAAGCTTGATTATAGTCTTTTCTTAAATATCTTTGCCGATTGAATTTGATAGTATTTCTTTCCATGTTATTTTTAAAAAGAATAAATTCATTAGTGTAGTTCAAATTAGATGAAACCGAGGAAAAATGTCCTGCAAGAATATTCACAATTTCTCTTCTATCCGTAATTATCCCTCCATTGTAAATTAAAAATTCAATAGCTGGCGATCTAGGTTGACCCAGAAGTGAATTAAGTTTCCTCCAAACAATAGTATTGGGTGTACAAGGGTTAAGTGATTCCAAAAAGTCCATCCATGATTTTCTCTTGCTTTTATTAATGATAAATCTAGCTTTTGCTCTGGCTTTCCTAAACGCTTCGAGATTTTCATTAGTTGGAAACTTATTAAATTTGTTTAAGAGTTTCCTTCTTTCACGCGTGACCCTTCTGCAGTTCTCATTCCACCAGGGAACAGGAGGAGGAACTTGTTTCGTTTTAAGTACAGGGAGAGTAACTTCTGCAGCTTTTAACAGAGAATTTTTAAAATTATTAACTAATCGGTCCACATCAGTGGACAATTCATTCCCAAACCTAATCGCAGAGTTAAATATGCTCCAGTTTACATTTTTAATTTGGAATTTCGACTTGGTTAAAGGACTTTTGAAGTTCATTCTGACAGAGGTGACAATTAACGGAAAATGATCTGAGGAGCAAAGATCTTGATGAGGGAACCATTTGTAAACTCTTGATAGAGCCGGGCTTGCAAGAGTTAAATCTATGCACGAGTATGTGCCCTGGCCCGAGGAGAAATGTGTGGGTGCTCCATTGTTCATAATAATCAAATCGTAGTTTAATATAATTGATTCCATGGTCTTCCCTCTAGTATTAATCAACTGAGAACCCCACAAAGTGTTCTGGGCATTAAAATCTCCCAGGAAAAAGTAATTTTTATTAAAGCTATCTAAAATGTTCTCAATATCCTGTTTCACTATATCCTGACTGGGAGGAATATACACATTACAGATTGTGAAAATATCTTGGTTGGACATTTTAAGGTCAATGGCAATAATCTGTAAATTGTTACTATTAATTCTATGCTCTTCCGAAAAAAATTTTTCCTTAACAATAATTGCCACCCCTCCATTTCTCCTAAGGCCTGAGGTGTTATCCCTCCTGAACATTTTATATCCTTTAAAATTATAGTTTTGCTCAGAACTCAAATATGTTTCTTGTAGACATAAGCATACAGGATCAAATTTTTCCACTAATTTTTTGATTTCAGCCAAATGCGAGAAGAACCCGTGACAATTCCATTGTACAATTAGTGCCATTAAAAACTAAAAGAGGAAGAACTAGCTCCTATGCCCTTTATTTTTTTTCTTGATATTTCTCGAATACTTTTTTTTGGGAGATCTCTCCCTCCAAAACCCTGGCTTTATATCAACTTCACTGCCTGAACTATTATTAGTGATAGTGTCTACAGATCCATTTTCAGAAAAAAGGTTACACGAGGTGTGTTGGTTTTCGCATTGCATATTGTTTTCATTGCTGTCATTAAGGGGGTCATTTGACACTAATTCCGGACTAATACATTCAGGACTGATAACTTCCCCTTGGTTCGGCTCATTAATGTTTGTACTCTCTACTCTTTTTGAGCTTACTGAGATTTCATTTTGCTTAAATTTCTCCTGATTCTCTGCCAACACACATATCTGTTTTGTAAGAGAATCTATCTGACCAATCAGATTACTAATAATACCTTTCAGTTCCTGGCAAGAAGTGCACTCATTCTTATTTTTGTCACTAATAATAACACTAGCAAAGGAATTTTTCCGAGTTCCCAAATTTCCACTAAATTTTTTCCTGGCCATAAATAATGAGATTTTCTCTTTTATAGACATTTCAACAATGGCCTTTTCCTTTATAAATTCTGGACATTCTTTGAAATAAGCGCTATGATTTCCATTGCAATTTACACATTTAACTTGCCTATCACAGACCTCATCAGGGCCTAAATGGCTGGCCAAGCCGCAGACGGAACATAGAGGGGTAGGTTTAGAGCAGCTACTCTGGAAATGCTGAAATTCATGACACTTGTAACAGCGAATGGGATTCGGAATGTATTCGCGTACAGGTAAGGCATAGAACCCAGCTTTTATCTTCTCAGGCCGTACAGTGCTTCCAAAAGTTAGTATCAAAAGAGGGGTATTTTTTACAATTCCTTTGTCTTTTCGAGTTATTCTGTGTACATTAATAACGTGTTGTGATCTCAATTCATTTAAAATTTCCTCAGTGTCAATGTCTACCAGATCACTACAGTAAACTACCCCCTTACATGTGTTTAATCTTGCATGCGGTTCAACCTTAGTCGGAATATCTTGGGAGAAACAATCTAAATCTCGTATGGCTACTGATTGTGCTTTATTACTAACCTCAACTAATAACTGCCCCGACCTTAATTTTCTTACATTCTTTACATTCCCAACTTTATAAGACAAAACTTTTTGTATCAGAAAGGGTGAAACCTTCGATAGATTCCTATTCTCAATTGCATGAGTAATAAGAAAGAATCTAGGGTACTCACTAAACCGATCACTAAGAGAGTGAATACTATCTTTAAAAGAAGACTCATGCCCTTCCATAATCTGTTCCAACTCAGTAGATTCATTCGGTCTGAATCTCTTATTTATTCCTCCCCATTCATATGGGAAGGCCTCCCCATTCATAGCAGATTCAGTTCCTCGAGACCCCTAATAAATTGCTTAGCAATTAAAATTAGTGTACGAGCGAAAAGTACACCCAAATTCTAGAAGAAAAGACTGAACAGTGAGCGAAAAAAAAAAAAAAAAAAAGAAAAAAAACGTAAACAAACAATTGAATTTACTTACAGTAAAAAATCTTCTCCAGAAAAGAAAAAAATTATACGTATATGATGATAAAAGGCCCAGAACCAATAGTTTTAATCGACAGAGAGAAAAGCAGACTAAAAAAAAACCTAAATATTCGATTTTGAGCACCAGGAAAAATTGCTTGGCTGTTTATTTACCAGTTTCCAAGCAGCGAATCCTAATTTTTTTTTTTTTTTTTTTTTTTTTTTTAGGGATGAAGCTAAAAGAACTTGGGATATATAACCACTAGACTTCTCTGTCTGAAAACTATCTACTTTTTACTTTCTCTTACCTATATATTAATAAATTAATACATAATTCAGGGTTGACCGAACTGGAGCTCGGTGGATTTTTCTTTTGATAAAATTGGAAAAAAAAAAAAACTAAAAAAGTACAGTAAAGTACTAGTTCTCAAAGTCTGAAAGAGACCTAGAGTAATTTGTTTTGTTTACCTGAAATAGTATTTACTTAAAATTTGAAATTTTTGGGAAAATAGAAAAAACTATATCTGTAAAGTACTCGTACCCGAATTTTCCCAAAGATGAGACCAATTTCATATTGGTACCGAAAATAGTAGCCTATACGGTATATTTAAAATTTGATAAAAATCATTAGAGCCGTTTTCGAAAACTGATTTGCTTATATATAAACAAACAAACAAACGTACATTGCTCATTTATCACTATAAGATAAGATTGAGAAAATGTATTGGATTCATTCAATGTCGAGTTTGTGATGGAAATACAAAGTCCAAAAAAAGTGAATCCCGCAAATTAGTCCGACTGTCTGCTTGGCTGTGAACAAAATATCTTAAGGGGGTTCAGGAGGTAGATGTTACTTATGTTTTTCCCGATAAGAGGGCGTTATGTGTCTTAAAAAGTAAGCCAAAAAAACACCTATTACGAAAATTTGCCAAGAGATGTCAGAATGGTAGCTAATAATTTAATGCATTTGGTTGATTTTCATTGATCTTTTAAGCATGTATACTTTATAAATGTTATTATATATTATGTACAGTCAAAAACCTTAACTTGGGACAGTTTTGATATTCAGCATGGTACCACCAGCAAACTTAAAAGTTTCTAACTTAAAGTTTAAAAAAATTTTATTTATTTTTCTGGACAAAGTTTGTAGTTTTAAAAATCCAACATATGATTATTTCACAATTAAAAAAAACATAAAAAAAAAATAAATAAATTTTGCTTGTCCCAAGTTAGGCCCTGAAATTCTTAACTGGGGACATTGTTGATTTTCCATATTGGGGCCATGTTAAAACTTTTTTTTAAGCATTCGTGTCCACACACACACACAGAGAGAGACAATGCCAAAACTGTTTTTTTTTTTACTCGACGAGATCTAAAACTTGGAGAAACATCAAAATCTCGAAGTCGAATTTTTTGACGATTCTCTTTATATTCTATACGAGAAAGTAAAAAAAGACTTGTTAATTTGATCGTATTATTATTATAATAATTAAATATTGAAAAAATATAGTCAATAAAATGAGAATATGTTTTTCTTGGCTGCTCATCTCTCTTCTTTATCTAAAAAGCTCTTGCCAAGTTTAATGGCAACGAAGGGCATAAGGATCATTATGTGAGCGCATTTTTTTTTTAAGTCCTCGGGGATTGAATAGCAACTGGTGGTCGCTCAACATCCTTAACTAAATGCAATTAAAATTCTCTTCGCCCAATTTTTTCTTTTTTTATTATATGAGTTTATTAAATATAATTATATTAGATATCAAGATTTGAAGAGAGTTTTTCTCTCTCATATTTAATTTATTTCTGAGAAAATATGTGAATTTAACTAACAGTATCAACGCTCTTAAAAAACATGTATATTAAAAATTCTGAATAAATTTATTAATTATAATTATTTATTTTTAATAAAATTTCTTATTCACTACCGTAACGTGTGAGTTGGAATAAAAAAGAAACGATGTTAAATCAGCAGGATTTTTACTTAACGCTTATAAATTAAAGAAATATTTTGACTTTATCAAATTGGGTAACTATATCTATAAATTTCAGCTATAATTTGTAATTATATATTAAGAGATAGAAAAAATACTCACATGAATAGTTAATTTATTTAATGGTTTAAGTAGGTTGCCTATCTTTAGGCGTTTCCAAAAAACTCGTTCGTTCAAAGGTTGTTGTATAATTGTCATTAAAAAAAAAACAAATCTTTTTTTTTTTCAAAAGACAATAATGAAATATGAATTTTTATTCAAATTGAAATAATATTTTATTATCTGCGACGATATAATACTCGTCTTTATTTTTATAAATTATTTGAAAGCCAATATAATTATTTTCGCTTGCAACGTGGATCGAACCCCTAGTCTTTAAGAGGTGAGACATATATCTCTGCGCTAAACCTACGGGGAAATATTTAATAAGATAAAAAAAAAAAATGACTGACAGACATCAAATTCATATTCTTGATTTAATGAAAGCCAATTATTTTGTATAGTATCGATCCATTATTATAAATCCTATAATTAAAAAGACCATTTTCAAAATTACTTTGAAAAATTCTTTTGCTGATAACATACCGGTAGACTATATAATCTAATCTTTCACGAATAATTAAATTGTCCAAAAAATTCTATTCGACAACATTTTTTCTTAATTTATTTTTTACACCTTCAATTAGCCTCTAAATTTCTTAAATTTTTCTTTGGAATTTATTTTAAACAACTTTTTTTACTTTTTTTAATTCATTTGTCCTTTACGGCATCGAAGGCTATTTAGACCCCGTCTAAATTTATTTCAATTGGATTAGTTACCAATATACATTTTTTTATTATTTTTCAAATATCTTTTCTAATATTTCTATCAATTTTAAATTTCACATTTTTTTTTAACTCTACTGTACCAAGTATCATAGAATTTTATTTTTACTCTTTCGACTTTTGTGGCCATTAAGGGGTTTTAACGTAAGTTATATATTATTTATTATTTAATTGTACCGATGGCTACCAGGGGACGTTACACACGCTGATTCTCTATTGCCACCTGCTCGAGGTTTTTCCGCGCTTGGCATTGCTTGACTTACTGACTGTTGCTCTTTCAGGCACACATTTTCTTTTTTTTTATTTAATTAATTTATTTTCCATAAAATTACTAATATTGTCTTCAGTCAAGATATTTTTGAGATGGAACAGAAATGATAAGCAATGCCAGGACCTGTTTGAAAAATTCATGAAAGGCAACTGTAAAGCACAATCGAGATAAAATTTTTACCCTTGTTAAAAACCCTAGCTAGCATAAGGATCATTTTTCAACCCAATTTTTAGCTAAAATCACTTTCATGTTCTCTTTTCTAAAAAAAAAAAAAAAAAAAAAATTAAAAGGTGTTCTGGTAAAATCAAATGATGGCCATATCATGTTAAGTTTAGTTTGTGCGCCTTGTTCAAAATATCGATTGCCGATTTTTTCTCTCTTAACCATTTTACTCTCCCCCCCTTCTCTCTCTCTCTCTCTCTCTCTCTCGTTGATAATTAACGAGTGGATCAGTTCATCAGCTTATTGAAAGATCGTTAATTCAATTCAGAGTTCTCAATTCTCTCCTCACTCCATTATCAATGTTCTCTCAGCTTGCTTTAACTTGTTGAACAGAGTGTTACGAGTTTCTTTGAAACTTCATACTTAAAGTTTCTAGATAGATAGGGTAAGAATTCTACTAGAACAAAATTTAAGACTTAAAATGTCTAATTTATTTAATTGTCTTCAATCAATCATTCTCCTTTCTCTTTGTTTACATCTTTTATGTGAGACATAATCAACCTGTAATGCAGGTTACTTAATTGTAATATAATAGTTTTCTAAAGTTAGAAAATCTTTCATATTACTTTATATAGTGAAATCTCTATATTTTTTACATTAGGTAATATTTTTTATTTATACTATAGGAGTATTAACACACTTGTTTAGAATCTATGAGTGAAAATACCAAATTCCTTATTTTGCGACGGCAGATACCATCAAGAGAAAAGATATTGGACAATCTTCAATATATCAATAAAATAAGTATGTACCATCAAGAGAGGCATTTGAGCCTGATGGCAGGTAGCCGCCATATTGTCCAATATCTTTTCTCTTGATGGTACATACTTATTTTATTGATATATTGAAGATTTTCTCTCTGATAAATTAGATTTTATTTTTTTGTGATTCTTAAAATTAAATTTTCCTAACTTTTTCTAATTAAGGATTGGTCCCTTCGACATATCTTTAAAATCGGGATCGCGATCCTTTTGAATTTAAATAAGAAAATCCAAACCAATCCAGGATTTTTGGATTGCAGCAGCAGGATCGGATTAATGGATCGGTTCGTCCGAACTAGCCGGATCTTCGGATCGCTTATCCACTTTAAAGAATTTTGCCCACGCGATATTTATGTATAAATTGATACGATAAAAAAAAATGTAATAAAAATATGTCAGTTGAAAGAATCGTTTTGAAAAGCGACTATTTGGAATGAATGGGCATTAATTAAACGGTATACGTACCCTAAATAAATACAGTATTTCTATTCGTATATATTTATATTAAACTCGTTGGACAATTTAATATTTCCCCATTCCATCAAAAAATCCCGTCATTGTACTGTATATGTTAAAAAAAAATAATTATTTTTTGATATTTCCCATTGACAAGATTTTTCCTTTTGAACAAACGAGTTAATTCCGTACTTTTTTTGACGAACTGATTGACATTCATATGATCTCGCATTGATCAAATGGATGTGATTATATATATAGACCTATATAAAAAAAAATTCCATTCGATAAATATCTTTAGTATCCAGTCACTCATTCCATTCTATTTTCATTGAGCCTAGGCTTTTACAATAGAGTTGATTTTTCCGCATAGATTCACATTCATTCTACCATCTTGCGATTCCCTTTTCCATTTCATAGAAATATAAACAAAGCTAAGTAAAGGAACAATTAATTTATTCCTTCAAATTCGTACCTTTCTGCTTCTATTGTCCAATTAGTGAATATCTCATTATAATTCTCATATAATCAATGGATTCAAAATCGAGCAAGCAGCAAGAAATTATACAAAAGCCTAATATAAATTAAATAGAATGTGTGTGTGTGTTTGCATATTTCAAAAAAATTTTTACTTAATTAAAAATTTCTTAAATAATTAAATTCCATTTGTAACGTTAAGTATTTAATATTTAAAAACAAATTTCTATTCAATATTTAATGTACTAAAAAAAAAAACCCGAGAACCACATTGCTCTCGAATTTTCATTAATAATAAATAGATGAATAATGAAAATTAATGATCTTTTTAAGAGAATTAATTTTATCACTTCACTTAAGTAATTTATGTGAGAGCAAGACTTTGGGGAGCAGGGTGGATTGATCATATTGTCGTTCTAGAAAATGTCAGAAATAATATGAGGCAGAAAAGGATTTCTTTCAAGTGTAGAGTGGACTGGAGAACAGCAGATACAGAATGGAGAAAGGATTATTTTAAATCTATATAGCTGCACATTACTGATAGTATGGTTGATTAAAAGTTCCTATTTCTTATCTAGTATGATAAATAAGAGTAAGAATAGGTAGGCAACCAGTAAATGATAAAAAGATAAATAATTTCGTTATAGTTTCGAGAAAGCTTCGCTCCTATCTTTAGTAAGAAAAATTGTCAGTGTCAATTGGTTGAACATAACAAAAAAATTTTTAATACAACAATATATATATTTGTATATACTGTAAAACCTCTCTTAACCGGCCTGGTTGGGACTGAGACCCTGGGCGGAAACTCATTTAGCCGGTTAATCCGAGGTTTAGGTGAAAAAGTGATTTTCATTTATTTTCATCACACTTTTCGTTTTCCTAACTCGCTCGTTTAAGAGTTCTCAAGCCTTTGTAGTAGGAAAATAGACTTGGAAGCAAGCGAGTAAACAAACTAGGAAACTCCTTCCTTCTCTTTCACCGTCTGAAGAAACATATTACACAATGTTACACCACACAGTTTAATTAAAACACAAAAAAAGTCATTTCTACATAATAATAAAAATAATGTATGATAAATAGTCTATACCTAATGTATAATACTAATGTGATTGGCCGGTTAATCCGATGCCGGATAAGAGAGGTTTTACTGTAATAGTAAAATAGTATTCAATATGAATAAGATTTATAGAGTTAATTAAATTTTAACTATCAACCCTAGGCTCTAGTTGAAACAGTTTAATAAATTTGCGAGTTTGTTAAATATATCTTTGACTTGACAAATCTGAATCGAGGTATTTATTGAATATTAATATGTTATTCAAATATAGAGATCCTCGAAAATTATTTAATCATTATGTAATTATAGACAAAATTAAAGTCAATAGTAGACTATTTTCGGGCAATAAAAACAATAAAAATATTGTATTAATAATTTAATATAAATCTTTATATTACAATATTAATCTTATTTTATGAAATTAGTTTTAAAATATGAACCAAGTGCATGTATTATATTGCTAACATTTTAAATTAAGCACCGGTATACATGTTACTTTTTGAGGAATCAAATAATATACAGGTCAGCGTTTTTAATAAAAAAAATGAAATTTTCTAATCATTGTTAAAAAAAGATTTGGTGTGACTGATTGCACAGCAGAGTACTTTCTTTCTCTTACCTTCGGTAATTGAAAGTTATTTTCTGTTTCTCATGCCAGATTTTTTCAGAATGGTAAAATATAAGATTTCAACTTCGTAGTACATTTCCTACATGTTTTATTTTGAATCCACATTTTGTGGGTTAAATAAATAGGGACAGGGCCTTATAAAAAAAATGTATAAACTGTATTAATATAATTGGATTAATTCAATTAATATAATTTATATTTCAAGTATATTAAAATTTATTATTGTCATTATTCTACATAAGTGCATGTACTGTATTTTGGCCGAAATAGAAGCCTCATTCATAGCAGCAGGTTTTAAAAATTTATTTTCTACTAACTTTCTTAATTGTTTTGATTTTGAAAAAAACTATTAATATTTAAAATAAGTATATTATAAATCTGTCAAAATAATAAAGTTCAATTGTATCACAAAAAAGAGTAAGAATTTAGATTACAATTTTTCAAAAAACCTGAAATTATTTATATTTTATTCTTTTTATTATAAAACGTATAGAAACTTGGAAAGGGTATTGCTTTTTTGTTTGACGTTGATTGAAATAACTTATATAAAAAAAAAAACAAAAGGATTCTTGGAGATTTTGTTTTTTTTTCATTAATAAAATCGTTTGTGAGTTTTTTTTTTAAATCTATAATACATAGACTACTATATAAAAATTTTTTAAATAATACCTATTATTTGAAAAATTAAATTCTATTCATTTTATGGTAATTTTTATAGAATTGATATTTTCATTTTTTTTTTAATATTCCATCCCTAAATGAAA
>JAKCPI010007884.1:0-17956 GCA_023213315.1 Euborellia annulipes
ACGAAACAGAGAAGAAAAAAACACGCAGCCAGAGTAAGAGAGAGATTTGAAGAGAATCCTCTTGGTCATAAGGAGAGTCGAAGAGATATGGAGTGTGTCTATCGGTGAGTGTGCGCTCAAGTGTAGAGAGAGATCTCTGTAAGGGAGACAACTGGAATCGATCCTAAGACAAATGACAAGTGCCAATGCGAAGAGATATTCTCCATCACTTGTCGTAGTCTGTAATCGATAAGATTGTTCACTCAACTTCTCTCCTTCTCCTCCTCTCTCCTCTCCATTTAAACGATAATTTCTATCTTCCCAATATTCAAACAGTATACAACCTTAATAAATCACTTTTGATCACGCTTTACTAAAGATTCCAGCATTTTTAGAATAAATAATTAGAAATGTGAAATTGGAAATTTTTTTTACTGTATGATTGAGCCAGTAATAATTCAATTTTGTTAAATGATTTTTAAAGCAGGTAAACTTATTTGATCTTCAATGCTCTTTCTAATGTGCTAATGTCGCGGTTATATACGTGAGCCAAACGTCACAAACTATGACGACAAAATGAAAAACAAAACGTGACGACAAGTTGAAATTTAACATATATGACGATAATAATTGTGAGATTTAATTATTCAATTTTTAAATTGATAAAATATAATTTTTTAAATAATTTAAAATGATTCAAATCTTCAATTGTTAAATAAATATCATCTCAGTTTTAAACATGCGTCTATTGAAAATTTCGAAGTTAAACGCTTACGATCCGAAAAAAAAGTTGCAGTTATTTGGTGGTTTCATAAAACCGCACAATGATTTTTTGGAAATGGTTTTTTGCAAAGATTTTTACAAAAAATTTTAAAATAATATCTTGCCGTAAAGTTACTGAGAAAAATTTCGGGAAATTTGGAGAGACTTTTTTTACAAATTTTCTCGTAATTTACGGAATTTTTTTTTTGGCGGGTAGGGGAGGGGAAGACGACGATGACAGATTAAGTATATTTATGTACAATAGAATATTCTAGGCAACCTGAGGGGGCGCAAGCATCAGGGCTTGTTGTTTTTTAATTTTAAAATTTTTTTAAATTTAAAATTAGCCCTCGGGGTTTGGCGTAGAGGTTAGCGTGCTAACCTCGTATACCAAAAGTCGCGGGTTCGGACCCCAGGCAGTCCGATGATTTTATTTAAGCCATTTGGATACCATATGACTTAAATAAGAATGCCTGGACCCCAAATAATATATATTCATAACGGTTATCGTCAAAGTCTTAAATGGCCTAAGTTGCCGAAAAGACTGTGTCAAAGTGTGTGTGAGTGTGAGTGTGAATAGAGAAAAAAGTCGTGACTGTTTAAAAAAAAAAAAATTTAAAATTTAAAGGCAAAATTTTAAATTGAATTTGTATTATTTTTAAATGCTTTTTTTTAAATGAAAATTATCCACTATTGTCTTTTAAAAAAATATATATCATCTGTATATTGGTAGCTTCTAGGTTCCAAAAAGTGGTTTTTTTATTGTTTAAAATTTAATTAGACGTCTGTAACATCAAATTGGACTGAAGATGATTCAATAAATTCGTTACAATTAAGTTTCATTGAGCACCCAAGATTTGCTTATTTGTAGATTCTGCTCTCTCTCCTTTTAAAGTATAAATCTACACATGGGCTTATCCACAACTCAAAACGAGAGGGGGATGGCAACTTTTCTAATATCCATTTTATTATTTTATTAAGGCGTTTCAGGAGCGATGGACGAACTCAACCTTGCGCAAAAGTCAAAATAGATGGCGTTGGGGTCTCTAATTCAAGTTAGCTGTGCTTGCCTTGTTTTTGGGTTAAGCAAGGTTGCCAAGTCACACTGTTAAGTTTGGCAACATCGAAAATATATGAGATATGGGATGACGTTACAATTAGTTTTTATCTTCCCACATATGGCGATTTTTCAGCTTTTTTCTTTATATTTTTTTGTTTTTTATATTTATTTTAAGGTTGAAACGATGGGGAGGCAGGTGGCCCCCTTGCCCTCTCCTGGATATGCCCATGAATCTATATAAATAATAAAAGTTTAGAATTTTATTTCATTTCATAGTAAGTTAAGTTTCGACCGATGTAAGAGAAAATTTTTTTTTTCCCTGATATCGCACTTTGGGATCCCCTTAGGTCATTATTTCTTGTTTTCTGCTCTTTTCTTGCATTTTAATTGATTAGTGAAGCCTGAAATTTAATATTGTTGAAAAAGAAGAAGCTCTATTGGAACCTAATCAGTGGTCTACAAGAGCAGCAACCTCACCTCTCCCTTCTTTATTTTGATTGGCGTCCAAAAAAAAAAAGAAGAAAAGAGAATAAGAACCACCACGAATTAATTTTTTGTGCAAACTCTCTCTCTCTTAGAAAGAAAGCTAATGGAAACTCGTTACAGAGAATTGGCTCTTTTTATTATTCATGCGGTTATCTTTACTCCCTTGTTTTTTACGTTCTTTTTTTTTCTTCACCCCTTCTGCATGCAGTTCACCCCACAGAGCAGTTTTTATTGCCACCCCCCACTCATCCCTTCTTCTATCATTACCCCCTGACGACGACGTTTCTTCTACCCCTTCAAAAAAAAAAAAAACCCTTCATCTCACTCCCTCAGACGACGAAATATTAATTTAGAAGCCTTTTACGAGGCATCTTATCGTTGTCTTCTTATATTGTCTAATAGAATTCCTTCTTCTTTTCTTTAAGGCTCGCCTGCTTCTATGACGACGACGTCATTTTTGCATCGACTTTTAAGGGAAAGAAAAAATTGCTTAAGAAGCGCAATTCATTTAAAAAAAAAAATCCTATTAAAAAAAAAACTGTCGTCTCTTTTCTTGTTTCATTTTTAGAGTTGTGAATTTTTAATAATCTAATTTAATAGGGAAGACAGTGAGAGAGAGAGAGCTTGGTGTTTAATTGAAAAAAAAAAACTGATGTAACCGTCACTTATTAAAAAAAGATCACTTTTTTGCTCAACGCAATTTTTTTGTGGGTGCTATCTCATACCCTCATCTTACACAGTTTTTTTTTTCGATTTCTAACAACTCCTTTAAGCTGCGAAAGCGTAGTTTCGAATCTTATATCCCTTTAGAAATAGCAGTTGGAAAAAGGGTATTTATCATACAGGCAAGAAAGCTTGAGTGTGCGTGTGCCATTTGGGCTGCCTAACTACCAGGCTTTAGTATCAATAATATTGCAATAGATGATAGCAAGTTATACTCTATTTCGTTTTAAATATCAAATTTCAACAACATAAGCTTAGCTTTTTTTCGTTTGCCATTTCATTTATCAAAAACACACTCAGACACATATTTCCATATTTCGGGACCCAGTCTTTGGAATCAGAGCTTGTATTTCCATCAAAAGCTCGAAATTGCATTTTTAACACGATCGTAAATATTTTCTCTCTCTATTTTTTGGAGAACAAGTGAAAAATAGGTTATTTTAATCAACATTAAAAATAAAAATAAAATTATTGTAAGTTATATAAATAAATTAAATAAAAAGGGTCGGGGGGGGGGGGAGAAGAGGACTAGATGCTGTCAACAGAATCGTTGCTGTTAAGCGATGCTCGGGATTGGTAATCCCGAGCAATCAGATTAGAAGAGTAATACATTAATGAGCTTGTTTTAAAGTGAAATTCATAGACTAGCAAAAATCAGGAAAGGAAAAACAACTAGAAACCGACCGAATATTCGGTTTCAGCCAGTTTCGGCCAAAAATCCTGGTTTCGGCCGTAGTTTCGGTTTCGGCCGGCCGAAACCTGAGTCTGAACAGATGGGATGAGACTCGCATGCAAAAAAAAAAGGTCAAATGATTTGCAAAAGCGGAAAAAGTGCGGAAAAAAAAATTTAGTCTCTCTAAAAAAAAGGTAAAAGGTAAAATGATTTTCACGGGAGGGGAAAAAAATTTCAAAAAAAAAAAAATGTAAAATGATATTTTTTTATAGGAAATACAAGTTTCGGTTTCGGCCGAAATTCGGTTTCGGTTGAAAATCTTGTTTCGGTCGGACCCTAAAAACAACACAGAGCTTTTTTGCCATTAAGATTTATTCGATATAAGCGTCATTTCGGTGCTGAATTGGGATCATCTTCAAGTTAACAAATTGTGTCTCTTATAAATATGCTACACCTCAGAGAAAAAACCTGCAGCAATTGGTATTAAACCAAAATCGAAATGTCGCCTGTTCTGTGTTATCATAATATTAGCCTGGAGTTTCGTATTATTTTTCTTTTCTTTCTTCGTGAAAATGAACAAAAGTACCATATTCGAGGGTGTGCATTCTATAATAAATTATTTTAAAAGAGGTTAAAATGAATTTTAAAATAAAATTTAAATTTAAATAAAAAATTAAAATTAAAATTAAATTTTAAATTAATTAATTAATTAATTAATTAAAATGAATGTTTTTAATATTCATGTTTTTTTTTTGCTAAGTGTTCTTCATAGACATTTATTAGTAACATTTTCTTTTTATATTAAGCTTAATTTTTTTTTTTTTTTTTATACTAATTATTCACTTTTATAAAAGTTTTTTTGTAATATGTATTTTGTAAGAGGAATTATAAAAAGTGTGTCCGGAATGACCAAGGTCAAAGGCCGAAAAATAAAGGAAAAAAAAAATTTACAAAAATTAATTGAAGGCCTTCAAAGCGCAAAGAAAGTAAATAAGAAAATATTTCTGTTCTAATATTTTAAAAAGTAATAATCAAAAAAGTGATCTAAACATAAAAAAATTCATATTTTCAATGACTAGATGGTGTTTAGGTTGTTGATCTTGCCGATTAAATTCATATACATAGCAAGCAAGAATGAAACTCATTTACTTATTGGATAATCCTCTGTTGTTGAACAACATAAATATTCTCCCCGTTATTTATATTTTTTTTTTTGCACTCCAAGTATCACTCATCAATCACAAAAAGTTTTATGTTTTAATTTTCCTAAATTGCTTGCTTCTTCTTCTTCTAAGATAAATTAGATCGGATGTCGCAAGCGACAAATCTCCTCTTACTCCCCCCACCCCACCCCCACCCCCACCCCCACCCCCTCCTTCTTCCTATCCAAAAAGCTTTCAAACAAATGCAATTAGAAAATTAACCAAGAAAAATGTCTTTGTTTTTGCACCATGCAAATGTGTTTCTGTATGTATTATACATAGAGAGAAAAAACGTAATTAGTTTGAGGGTATTAAAAAACTCAAGGGGGAGAGAGAGAGGGTTTTTTTTTTTCTCTCCCCGTTCGTTCTATCGTCTGGGGTGCGGCGCGGCAGCTCTGGGGGTGAGTGCAAATCCCTGTAGATAAAAAAAAATATCCACCCCCCGATATTAGACCAGTGAGTCACCCCTGAACGCGTTGTGGGGTGGAAGTACGTACGCGAGGGTTTTTTTCCTTCTACTTTTTTTTTCTGTACCCTTCTAGAGTAAAGCAACCCAGCAACCCTTGGCATTGTCTTTCTTGAGCCTGGTCGTGACACTCACTCTCTCTTCTCTCTACACTTGGATTAATTCAATCTGCACTGGCAGATCCATTAATTGCCTAAGAACAATTCGTTGATTTATGTTTGATCTAACGGAAACTCTGAATAGTCAAGTAGGGGCTTAAATCGTTGATTCTTTTCAATATTTTAAATTAAATTCTTAAAGTATATAAATCACGGGTTGGGCTTAAAAATAATTACTTAGATGGGATAGATACCAAATGTCATATTTTTTTAATAAATAAGAAATTATATATATCGCGTATGTGAGCCGCGAGACGGAAATTTATATAATTAAATATTTATTAATTCATATATCCGAAAAAATAAGGGAGTTGAACCACGGATCCTCCAAGTGCCCTTACCTGCCCCTCCCGGCGGCGCACCCTTACTTTTTTCGGGTATATGAAATAATAAATATTTAATTATACATATTTATTTAGTTATATTTGTTTTCAATAGTTATTCATTAAAATGAAGTATTAAGAAATAACGTAATTCTTTTTAATTTTATTTTCAGGCATCTGAAGACATTTAGACACCGTTACTTTAATTGATTGGTAGCCAATTCAAAAAAAAAAAGAAAAGGATTTTAATAAATAAGTTGGGTTGAACGCACACCAATTGAGCAAAACGCTCTTGGACAAAACGTTTTGTTTTGTCAAAGAGTAAAACGTTTTGTTCGATGCCAACGCAAACCGATTGAGCAAAACGCTCCATGGCAAAATATTTTGTTCAATGATATCGAATCATGCTCAATTGTGTTTTGCCTCCTCGGTGTACATTGACCCATAGAAAAGCATTGAAAGCATGCAAAGACTTTTTTACAATTTAATTCAATGTTTTTGTTATCATCTCTTTGAAAGTTGCTATTCTTTGAATAAAAAAAAACAGTTTGTTCGAAAACGTTTTTGCTTAATTGGTGTGCGTTCAGTTTAGCCTAAGAGAGCATGAGAAGCCAAAGTGATAAAAGTTCCAAATACGCCTATAGGTAGGCAATATGTAATAGGATTATAAGCTAACTGTTTATGTTTAATGTCCATTAAACATATCAGCTACACCACGTTCTATTATTCAAATTATAAGCTAACTGTAAAGGGTCGGATCATCTCCCTAATTTTCATACATTCACTGAAATTGGCACCTCGAGATGGGCCTATATAAATATTTACAATAAATTGAACTGGTGAGCGAGAAGAAATGTTTTTTTTTTTTAAATTTAAATGCTTTTATTTAACTTACTCTTTCAAGGTCACCAACTTTGAGTCTTTGCTTAGGGCACTTCCCGATGAGCTAGAGGTGTGAAATTTGATATTTAAGGCTCATTTTTAGGGACACCCTTGTAAAAATTTTTTTCACCAAAATAGGCCAAATTAATGTGGTACTTTATTTGAAACCTCACGCAAACAAATCTATTTTCAAAAGCCTTCCCGATGAGCTAGAGGTGTGAAATTTGATATTTAAAGCTCATTTTTAGGGACACCCTTGTAAAAATTTTTTCACTAAAATAGGCCAAATTAATGTGGTACTTTATTTGAAACCTCACGCAAACAAATCTATTTTCAAAAGACTTCCCGATGAGCTAGAGGCGTGAAATTTAATACTTAAGGGTCATTTTTGGTGACAACAATGATGTGGATATTTATATCAAAATAGTCCAAACTAATGTGGTACTTTATTTGAAACGCTAACACGAATTAATCTATTTTGAAGACTTCCCAGTGAGCTAGAGTTGTGTAATTTGATATTTAAGGGTAATTTTTGATGACAACAATTGCCTGAAGCTTTTTATCAAAATAGTCCAAAATAATGTGGTACTTTATTTGATGCCTCCCGCTTCCTGCCTTCTTTTTTTTAATACTCTATAATAAAAAATCTGGTGTGACTGGCGCACAGCACACAACTTTCTCTTACCTTCGGTAATCGAAAGTTGTGTACTGTGCTTGTCACACCAGATTTTTTGTGTCGACATGTGTTTAGTTTCCGACAGTACAGTATATTCGATTTTCAAGATGTAATAAAATTTATAAGTATAGCGAAATATTTATATTTTGTTACCATGGCAACCATTTCTCCTATCTTTTCTATGGAGTACAAGAGTAAAGTGGTCTTCAGAAGATTTCAATGACAAAATGAGAATATACATTTTATTGGGAATCTAAAAAATAATTGATTTTTGAATTTTAAAAAAAAATCGTTGGAGCAAATTTAGAGAAAATCGAAAAAA
This sequence comes from Euborellia annulipes, assembly GCA_023213315.1. Classification (NCBI taxonomy): domain Eukaryota; kingdom Metazoa; phylum Arthropoda; class Insecta; order Dermaptera; family Anisolabididae; genus Euborellia; species Euborellia annulipes. Next base: position 7,713 of record JAKCPI010007884.1, read on the forward strand.
ACTGAAAAAGTGCATCAGTAAAGTACTAGTACTCTTTGGTCGATTTTGTTCAAAAGCTTCGTGTCACGTCCCATGGGGGTGCCTAACTTAAATATAAAATTTCAACCTCCTAGCTCTTTCCGTTCTTGAGATATTTTGTTCACAGACACACAGACAGACAGACAGACAGACAGACAGACAGACACACACACACACAGACAGACCATGTCGCGAAAACCACTTTTTTGGATTCAGGGGACCTCAAAACGTGAAGATCCATCAAAATCTCGACATCGAATTTTTGACATGAATCCAATACTTTCTCTCTTATATATATTACATATATACATAGGTAAGAGAAAGTAAAAAAAGACTAAAAAGTTTGAAATAAAAATATAATAAACAAAAACTTTTTTAAAAAAATGCTTTTATTTAAATTGAACTAAAAAAGAGAAAAATAATTTAATTGTTCTTGTTAAAATTGTTTAATATTTATGACTTAAAATAAAAGCGTGGGCGCTTCGAAGTTATTCCGAGGCTTCCCTTAAGCTACAAGTATCAATGAGCGCCCACGCTTTTATTTTAAGTCATAAATATTAAACAATTTTAACAAGAACATTTGAATTATTTTTCTCTTTTTAGTTCAATTTAAATAAAAGCATTTTTTTAAAAAGTTTCTTTTTATTATATTTTTTTGTTCTTAACTTCATTGAGAATGTTAAAATTTTAAATTACGTTAGATATTATATAAAATATTTTTTAAAATGATTCATTTGGAGGAGTTTATCGACCGGGTCAATCAAACCCACCTAACTTATGATGAATAAATAATAATAATAACGTTTCGACTGCAGAATAAGCAGATAATTACAAACGCCCATAATAAAAATATTTTCAAAGAATTCACCGTTGGCACTAGTTGAAACATTTTTAAATTTAATTAGATTATTCGGTTCTTCAAAATTAATTAATTAAGTTTGTGTCATAGCCTTGAAGATGACGTACAAACGTCAAAATGCGCATGAGTTAAAATTGGCATTCCAGGACTTTTTACCTACTTTCTATTAATCGATTAGCAAAAAACACAATTTAAAATTGTTCAAAATAAATGAATAAAAGGATCTGCAATTTCATTCTCTAACTCTTATCTCGTTGAAATTTTAATTTCTCTAGTTAGCCTTTCTATAGAAATTCCGGACAATCGTTAGTTTTTCTCAATATTTCCTTCAATCTTGTCACAATTAATGTGAGCCTTTACTAACGCATTATTTATAAATATCATAGACCCTTTCAGCTGGCAGATGGATTCTCAATTGGCATTTATTCAAATAAAAGTTGATTTTATTATTAATGATGATAGGAAATTTCATATTTAGGGAAAAAAAGACTCTTGTCAAGGTATTCAACATACACACATTTTACATAACAACCAGCCACCCCAAGGATCATAAATTACCCTCCCGGTTATCTAATGCGTTGCCCTGGTGTCCCTATTTTGTGTGTATGTGGCGGGGGGGACAAAAACCCTTAAAAACCTTTTCCTGAACTGACTGACCGTTGGCGGCATTCAAATTCTGCAAGCCCTTCGAATAAAGTGAAGGTCACCGACGAAGGGTCACCCTGCATTGGCTTTCAACTGCCATTCCTTCTTTTGCACTCTTCTATTTACCTTTTTTATTGGTTTACATAATTTAATAGTTTTCTTTTTTTTTTGGTGCGGGGGGGGGGGTGAGGAGAAAAATGTATTCTAAGATTGGAATGTTATTTTTCTACGCACGTGCGATTTCAATATATAAATTTGATATGTGATTGACAAATCGAGTTTAATTAAAGTGAGGATGTCCAACGTCTTAATTCGGGGAATTTTATTGAACCCGGTGCAGTCTTTTTTGAGCTACTATTCCAAATTGGTAATTTAAATGAAAACTGCCAATTGAAGGGGTAGGCTGCAGATAGTTAGTGCTAACCCACAATTATGGCAAACCCGACTTTTCAGCACCATCAATTGAGCAAAGGTTTGTACTAATTGTACAATTATTTTCTCAGCCTGATCTTGCCGTTAGCGTGATATCAAAAAATAACTTCCTTTTGGTGTGCATATTGTTTACAACGTTTAAAACAGAACTATATATTTGTGGGTTAGCACTAACTGTGCCCGAGCCCTTCACTTGTATTGATAAGAAGTGAAGATGAATAATCAGCAAAGAACTCAATTTTAGCCTAGAGAGCAGCAATACGCTCACAACTTCAGGACGGTGGTTGCCATTACATATTAATAAAAAATCTGGTGTGACTGGCGCACAGCACAACACTTTCTCTTACCTTTGGCAAAAGAAAGTTGTGCCCTGTCCATGTCACACCAGATTTTTTGTGTCGACATATAATTAGTTTCCGCCGATATATTAGAATTCAAGATGTCAAATTTATAAACATGGGAAATATTTAGGTATATTTTGTTATTATGGCAACCATTTCTTATTTTTCCTGTGAAATACAAGAGTAAAGTGTGCTTCATAAGATTTCAAGGTCAATAATATTATAAGATATTAATAGCCTGAACTTCGTGGTATCATTTGTTGGTATTTTAAGAAAAATTACATTTGCTTGGCAAAAAATGCAAATAACTTGTATTGAAATAAACGACAATTCTATTTTTTGTATAAAAAATCTGGTGTGACTGGCGCACAGCACACAACTTTCTCTTACCTTCGGTAATCGAAAGTTGTGTACTGTGCTTGTCACACCAGATTTTTTGTGTCGACATATATTTAGTTCCCGACAGTACGGAACATATGAATTCAAGATGTAAAATTTATAAGTATGGGAAAATATTTATATTTTGTTACCATGGCAACCATTTCTCCTATCCTTCCCTATGAAATACAAGAGTAAAGTGGTCTTCAGAAGATTTCAATCGCAAAATGAGAATATACATTTTAAAGAGCATCTAAAAAATAATTGATTTTTGAATTTAAAAAAAAATCGTTGGAGCAAATTTTGAGAAAATCGAAAAAAACTGAAAAAGTACATCAGTAAAGTACTAGTACTCTTTGGCCGATTTTGATTAAAAGCTTATTTTTCCGGTCCCGGGGGATGTTTAACTTAAATATAAAATTTCAACCTCATAGCTCAATTCCTTCATGCTTAAAATTGAACACACACCCACCCACCCACACACCCACCCACCCACACACCCACCCACCCACACACCCACCCACAGACAGACCATGTCGCGAAAACCACTTTTTTGGATTCAGGGGACCTCAAAACGTGAAGATCCATCAAAATCTCGACATCGAATTTTTGACATGAAACCAATACTTTCTCTCTATATATATATATTACATATATACATAGGTAAGAGAAAGTAAAAATGAATAATCTTATGCGCTTTGAAGGCTGAAGGTGCCCTCGGTCTTGGTGTAGTTGGTAGCGCGCCTGCCTTGTATACCAGGGGTCGCGGATTCGGATTCCAAGCAAAATAAGAATATACATTTTAATGAGCATCTAAAAAATAATGGACTTATGAATTTTAATCAAAATCGTTGGAGTGAATTTTGAGAAAAACTGGAAATGTAGTGGAGACCCAAGTAAAGCGGCCATCACAGGCAGAGTGGCCAGTAGGGGTTATTGTGTCAATAAGAAGCTGTAATTCAGCGGCGGGCAGGGCAACTACGCCATTAGTGCTTTGAGAAAGTGTGAAAGCGGATTGTTTGCGTTTGTCGATTTTATGAAGAAAACATTAACTACTGATGATCTAAATTATTTTTACTCAGATTTTCTGAAATTTATCAACACATTGTTTAAGAACAGTATCTATTTACGCTCAGTTTATTGTGTCAGTCAACTGTCTAGGTTCAGTAGATGTCCGTGTAGAGCAAACCAAATTAATGCCGTCGCTTCGGGCAAAGTGGCCGCGATGTTTTGGTATTATTTTACTTATATTTTTGTCTGTTTTAGGCCTATATAACTCATTTCAATATTTAATAGGCATAAGATATTATTAGCCTATTAGATATCGAATTTAGTAGCCTAATTTTTACAATATTGAATTATAGGCCTAATGGTGAATTTTAAAATTTTTTTTTATTTTGCTAAAAGTATACAATAAATAGATAAAAATAATTTTGAAAATTGATAATAAAACAAAAATTAATTAATTATCTTAATATTTTTTTCGAATATGTTGTTTTATTGTTAGACCAAACGAGTATTTGTGGTGTAGTTGACTAAAGGAAACTACACCGATGCCCCGAATGGTCTGGAGATTTCGGGTTCGATTCCCGGACGTTTAGCTCACCAACAAATAAATAAATATATTCACAAAAATTATTAAATATTCCTATTATGACTTGTCAAGCCCGAGATACGGTCGAGTTTTTAAAGAAAAAGAGAAATAAAGTTAAATATTTATTAAATAAAATTTCCTACAGAATTATTTTTGGATGAAAATTAAATTTTTTAAACGTAATAAACTAGATCAATTTATTTTTTCAGTAATAGATGGGGATATTAATTTTTTTTTTTTTTTTATTTTGTGTCAAAGCCTGGTGGGTCTTTTTTGATCGAATCTGGTCATGAGGTGCGGTGAGGATGAGAGAGATGAGGCTAACGCAATCATCTCTTAGGAGGAATTGAATTTGCACTCACTCACGGCTCTTGCGTTGGACAGAGTGAGAGCCCAAGGGGGGGGATGACGATTCGATTGGCCTAGAGAACGAGTGAGACTCGGATATATTTAAAAAAAAATGAACCTAAAGATTCTTCTATTTAATTTAATCATTTTTTATTAAATATTTTTATAATTTGCTGACCATGAAAGAATAAAAGCTAGCAAAACGTTTCACAGGCCAACATTTTTGGTTTCTCATAGATCATTCATTCATTCTGTCGGTATTCACCCACCCATATGTCTAATTTTCATTTAGATAAATCAACAACTTATTACTTTCTTTTACCTATATATGTAATATATAGAGAGAGAAAGTATTGATTTCATGTCAAAAATTCGATGTCGACATTTGACGTTTTGAGGTCCCCTGAGTTCAAAAAAGTTGTTTTCGCAACATGGTTTGTCTGTGTTTAATTAAAGCATGAAGAAATTGAGCTATGAGGTTGAAATTTTATATTAAAGTTCGGTACCCACCTGAGGCAGGAAAATAAGCTTTTGATCAAAATCGGCCCAAAAGTATTAGTACTTTACTGATTTACTTTTTCAGTTTTTTCGATTATCTCAAAATTCGCTTTAATGATTTTGATTAAAATTCAAAAATCAATTATTTTTAAGATGCTGGTTAAAATGTGTATTCTCATTTTGGCCTCGAAATTGTTTGAAGCACCTTTTACTCCTCTACTTCATATGAAAGATAGGAGAAATAGTTGCCATGGTAACAAAATATAAATATTTTCCCATGTTTATAAATTTGACATCGCCCACGGGGCTTGGAGTAGTTGGTAGCGTGCCTATCCTCTATACCGAACGTCACGGGTTCGGACCCAGGCAGTCCAATGATTTTATTTAAGGCATTTGGATATCAAATGACTTAAATAGAAATGCCTGGATTCCAAATATATATATTATTAATATAACGGTTATCGTCAAAGTCTTAAATGGCCTAAGTTGCCGAAAAGACTGTGTGAATGTGAAAAAAGTGTGAATGTTTTAAAAAAATAAATAAAAAGAAATTTGACATCTTGAATTCTATAATATAGGGTTTACTGTAAGAAATTAAGTACATCGTATTTCGATACAAAAAAATCTGGTGTAAATGTGACAGGGGCGTATATAGAAATTTTTTTCGGGGGGGGGGGGGGGCCGAACTCAAAAATTTTTCTGCGGAAAATTTTTTTTTCAAGAAACTATATTTTTTTTCACACGAAATTTTTTGCGGAACATTTTTTCTATTGCGGAACCAAAGTTGTCCATCCTACGGAAAAATTTGTTGCGCTGATGTCCGTATATCCCTATATATGTATGTGTTTGGGAAATTCCGGGGGGGGGGCCCGGGCCCCCTCGGCCCCCCCATAAATACGCCCCTGAAATGTGACCAGTCACATCAGATGTTTTTTACCAAGTTAGTTTGTTTATATTGTTTTTTTTTTTTTTTTTTTTTTTTTAAACATTCACACTTTTTTTTTTTTCTCATTCGCACTCACACTCACACACACATTCACACAGTCTTTTCGGCAACTTAGGCCATTTAAGACTTTTACGATAACCGTTGTAATATAATATTATCTATTATTGGTTCAGGCATTTCTATTTAAGCCATCTGGTATCCAGATGGCTTAAATAAAATCATCGGACTGCCTGGGTCCGAACCCGCGACGTTTGGTATAGGAGGTAGGCACGCTACCTACTACGCCACACCCGGGGGCTTATATTGTTTTAAAACGAATAAATCATTCCTTTATCCAACAATCCCAACAATTGTTGAGTAATAATCGTCCAATCATTCAACAGCACATGTAACAGGAGAGGTTGTTGAGAAGTGGCGTATCCGTTATACACTGAATGTTAATTAAATAATGAGATTATGATTGAAGAAAACAAATTATTTTCAAAGATATTTAGACGTGGTGCTTTTAGCACTCGGAAAGTAGTTAATAAATAATTTGGGCCTGCAATGTATTTTATTCATTTATCTCCGAAACGGGAGAGTTCTTGGAAGAAAAATAACCTCATTATTAGCCAAAATGGGGAGACGATTAGTCAGGATTAAAAAATAATCCTGAGTTGAAGACAACGCAGGTTCAAATCCCCCCTCAGGGTAAAAAAATTAACCAATTTCATCAATGTCTCCTCCTGAAGAAGGAAGCGGGAATCCACCCACTGGCGTAGCGAGATTAACTCGCGCCCGGGGCACAATACCTTCCTTAGCGCCCCCCCCCCCATTCGAAAACCTTATATTATATGTAAAATATACAAAATTATTATATTACACTGGTACCAAATTTAAAATATATTTTTCAGAAATCAATTATAATAAAAATGTAGAAAAATAAAATGCCAAGCAGCTAGGTTTATTTTTTTATTAAAGAACCCCCAGCGACGATTCGGTCGACTATGCGACCATCTTCATGGCTAGAGTTCAGACAATAGAAAAACCTCTTAAGTTCTTCTATTGACTGAACTCTAGTCATGAAGATGGTCGCATAGTCGACCGAAACGTCGCTGTGGGTTCTTTAATAATGAAATAAGCCTAGCTGCTCGGCCTTTTATTTTTCTACTAAGTACTGATTCAGCTATTTACCTCGATAACATACAAATAAAATTTTAAAATTTATCCAGAAATTTTTTGTTTTGCGGACCATTTGGCGCCCTTTTATGAGTAGCGCCCAGAGCATGATGACCCCCTTGTCCCCCCTCGCTACGCCACTGAATCCACCTCAGTACAACTCCCAAGAAAGTTACTTCTCAGAGTAACCACTACACAAATCACTGAAGAGAGATAAAGAATCAATATAATATAATTCTACTGCCAGGACACTAATGATTACAAGATTATATACGCGTAGCTATTATAATATAGTAGAATTCCTTTTAGAGAGGCGGAGTTGCCTTAAGTGAGAGCAAAGCCCACCAAAAGAGGAGCATGCCATTATTAATGACAAAAAAAAGAGTAAATTAGTAGATAATCTTTTTTGATTATACATAATAATAATAAAAAATGATACTAATGTGATAGCCACATCATATTACTTACTACCTTTTTCTTCCCCATTAAAAAGAAATCCATTTAGTTTTTTTCTTCCTATGTATATGAATATATATATAGAGAGAAAGTATTTTTTTTATATATAAAATAAAAAAGTTGTTAATAAGCTAAAAAAAGAGAGAGGGTTTTAGGTAAGAGGTTTGCGAAGGCGAAGGGCAAGAAGAAGTAGAACTCTGTCCGGACTTCCGTTTCCAAATTCTTGTAAAGTCGTTAGAGAGAGAAAGAGAGAGAATTGGTTAGAGGGAAGTAGGAGTTAGTGAGTGAACAGGAGCAGGAGCAGCTGGTGTTTAAGAGAGAGAGAGAGATAGTACATCCGACGTCCAGTCAGTCATTATGGCCAAATGCAATAATCCCTTCAGGCAAAGGCAAATTCTCCGCCCTCTTCTCAAATTTGCACACAATTCCCTTTTTTTAATTTAATTCTTAAAAGAGAGGGGATTTGATCAATCAGAGCTTCGGGGCAAACAAAATTCCCTATTCAATGAGGCCCTAATAAACACTATTCACTAATTAACTACCTTTTCTTAAGTACCTTTCGCCATATTTATTGTTAGTCAATATAATTTAAATAAATCTTCTAGAAGCAAGAACATTACTCTAAAGGACAGACTAAAAAAAAGCCCAAAAGCTTGGCTAACAATGACTTTAAGAAGAATTACAATAACATATTATGGTCCATTTAATGGGAAACAAAGAATATCAATTATTGTAGAAAAAGAGATTATTTCTTAATTTGGAATGTCTATTTTTCATAGAATCTTCAATATTTACAAAATTTCGAATTTCCAGTTTAACGGGACGATGCGCTCTAGGAGTCATTGGATGGATTCCCGTTCCAAAGCTTGGTACGGGAAACGAACCCGGGACCCCAGCCTTGAGAAACTAATGTCTTCTCCCTGAGCCACGGGTCACGGGCAAAAAAAATGGTGAAATGTAATTATTAGGCCACAGCGCAGTGGTAGAGTTCTTGTCTCTTGTGGTGGTTCGCATCCCGTCTCATGCGACAAAAATTTATTGGCAGGGTCTAAATAGTCTCCGATGCCGATTAATTAGCATGCCCTGTTAATTAGCATTCTATCAATCTCCTTTTGAAATTTTCCTTTTGATGTTTTAAAATCAAAATTCCTTTAGATTTCTTTATAGGCCTAAAGATAAATCTATTCAAAATTTTATCTCTACGATAGATTGTGTTCTAGAAGATAGGCAACCAAAGTGACCAACTTCTTAATTTTTTTGATTAGTTGCTCTAAAGATCTTGTAAAATGAATGATTATTAAATCTTCCTTAAAGTTAATACTCTAGAACAATTAACCAAAAAATCTATTTCTGTCCCGTGAAATATTTGATAATAATAAAAAAATTAGCAAATTTTGTACAATTTGGCGTGACTAATTATTTTTAAATTATTATCTACCTTAAAATATATATAAAATAATCTTCCTCTTCAAAAAAGGAACGTTGGAGGGGAAGCTCCGCCCCTGAGGTATAAATACCAATTAATTTAAATAAATATGGGTGAAACCTAAATAGCATTAGGTGGGGAAATGAATATATTAATTTCAACAACTAGAGTTCATCTCACGCGACAAAAATTTATTTCAATAGGGTTGCTTCTTTCGGCTACCAATCCAATTGAAATAAATAGAGACGAGCACTAAATGGCCTGCAATGCCGAAAATAACCTTAAATAAAATAAAAAAATTTGGCTTCAAATTTTAAATATTATTATTTAAAATAAGGAAATGACTTAATAGTTGTATATTCTTTTTCATTTTATCCTTTGGGTTTATTATAGCTTTGTTATTTAAAATTCTAGTTCATAATGTTTAGGGGAGAATATCCCAAAAAAAAAACTTCAAAAATAAAGCCCTAGTACATTTTGGTTGCCTATCTTACAGAGAACAAATTGTTTTTGTGTTCTTTTAGTTTATGCTCCTTTTGTTTGTCTATAAAAGGCGTATCTTTGGTACAAAACCAAAACCATCATTGGTTTATTAACCCGTCCCTCTCTTTCTCTTTTTTTTTCCCTCATTGAGTGTTTTTTTTTCTAAGACATCCATCCCAACCCCATCATAAAAAAAACGCCTTTCAATCAACACACTGGAATTGTTAAAACTAAACAGTCACCACTTATGATTTTACAACACCCTCTCGTTGTTTACATCTCCTTGACAACTTACATTCTCCAATTTTTATTTACTCGTTTTTGGACAAAAATCTGTTTTATTTGAAGAGTGGTGGTGTGATGGTGTTTTTTTTTTTTATTTTTACTTGTCACTGAACCAACCCTTACCCTTTTTAACTCATTAGTAAATCATCCTGGGTTTGGATAAATATTTTCCTTTAAAAAAAAAGCCAGAAATAGGTGGGGACAAGGTTATAGTTATAACCAAGTGACATGGGCACGAGTTAGCAAAAGTAGTAAGTCCTACATAGTCTATGATTTTGAGCCAAGGAGAGTGGTGCAAAAGGCAATTTTTCGGCACTGCATTTTATCCCTTTATCAACGATTCGGGTGCATAGTCCACCCATCTTCATGAAAAAGGC
>JAKCPI010007885.1:0-19170 GCA_023213315.1 Euborellia annulipes
AGAATAAGTTAAAAGCATTTTCAAATTAGAGTGCTTAAAAACATCCGCACATCCAAAAAGCCATCATTTATATCAATTTTTTTTTTACCCTAAAAATCATTAATAAATTTTTCAAAACGCATTAGAGGGGGCTTTTTTAAAGTAAAAAAAAAAAAATAGAGGAGGCGGATTCTTATATGTATCCCTGGTATTATTAAAAACATTTTTGCATAAATATTTGTCAGCAAAAGGCAAGAGAGAGAGAGAGAGAGAAGGCAATTCAATTAAATTGTATCTTAAAATTTCATAAAGCCTCTCTCTTCATAAAATCTTCCCCCTTACTTCGCCCCTTTTTTATCGTTCGTTCGTTATTAAAGATGACATTTCGTCTTCTTCTCTCTTTCTCTATTCATATCTAAAGATCTCTCTAATATTCAATTATAAAATATTTTAATAAAAATGTAGAAAAGGAAAATTAGACAACCGAGTTGTAGAAATTGCCCTTAGATTCGGGGCCGATTTACTTAAATCATTTCCGATATCTTCAGTAGGCCTATATATTTGAATAAGATATTAATATACAATAAAGATCTGGACTTGAACTTGACAACTCATAGATATATTTTACAAATTTTTGAGTATGGAAGATGAAATAAAAAATGAATTTTAAAAAGCATGTAAAAAATAATCTATTTATGATTGACAAAATCGTTGGAGGGGAATTTTGAGAAAATCGGAAAAAAACTGAAAAAGTACATCAGTAAAGTACTAGTACTTTTTGGTCGATTTTGTTTAAAAGCTTATTTTCAACACTTAGGAGGGTGCCTAACTTAAATATAAAATTTCAACCTCGTAGCTCATTTCCTTCATGCTTAAAAATGTCCACACAAGACCACTTTTCGGGATCCACTTTTTTGGACTCAGGGGACCTCAAAACATGACTCGACATCGAATTTTTGACATGATCGTAATACTTTCTCTATATATTTCATATATAGGGTAAGAGAAAGTAAATTTTTTTATTATTTTCCTTGGTGATTTCGGAGACTAAACGTCACCCATCTTCAGGACAAAAGTGTCCAACCTCCTACAGATAAGTAAAAATATACTAGTATTTTTACTTATCCAACAACTGAAGGAGGCAGTTCTATGAATTTTGTAACAGCTTTGTCCTGAAGATGGATGACGTTTAGTTGCCTGAAACGTCGGCAAGGGAAAAGAAGTCTTTTTTCATCTTCTTTCTGTGTTACGGCCTTCCTCCACAATGTCTTTGTGATTATTTATTTATTGGTAATTATAAGTTATTTATTGGTGGGCCAAACGCCCCATGGCCCCCGGAAATTAAACCCAGGATCTCCGACCTCTCCATGGAGCGTTTAGCCCATCAACAAATGGAATGAATGGATCATTTCTAAGTTCTGAGTTGAATACTTTATGTTGGAAGCTTAAATATTAAGTTTCAATAAAAATCGGTTTAGCTGAATTCTCGCTATAGATAAATGTCATGTCTTATCAAAGAGAGCTGGGCAATAAATAACTACAGTAGTTAGTAATACCCAGTTGGTTAATTTTTTATAATTTAGATCCCTTAACCAGTTTTCCTTTTTGAAGCAGCCGTTTGCAATTCTTTTTCATTTTCTTTCGCGCTGCTATTTTATTAATAATGCGTCCAAGTAAATTAATATTTAAAATTTGTAATATTTATAACAGAGAGTTCGAGGCTCGACGGATCTGTCGATTTGTGCTCCGCTTTAGTCTAGTGGTAGGGCATGCCTGTTAGGGTAGCTCTGGTACAGTATTCTTCAAAGGTCACAGACATTAATGATTCCTTTTGATATAAAATTTCTTTTATATCCATCTTTAAAAATATAATTAATATAAATATCGTATATTTTTCACGATTACAAGATTTTAATATTCTTTGCAAGGTTTTATTTTTTGTTTGTTCTGGTTTAATAAATCCAGTCTAAAAAAGAAGGAGAATTTAATTAGTTATTTGAAGAAGACGAAGAAGGAAACAAGAGAGAGACAGACAGACATTTTGCATTTTTGATAATTAATCCTCATTCTATATTACCTTTTTTTTTACTTGTTGAGAAAATAAAAAAAATAATTAAAACTCTCCTTTGGCCTAATTATCTGATCCAGCCAGGATCCTGGATTTAATTAGAGATTTTATGTGAAAATTTAATTAATCCTTTTTTTTTAATATGTAAGTGGTAGTGTATAATTATTCTTGGGAGATATACTGATAGCAAAAAAGCAATTTATTTTATTGTAAAATATGCGAAAAAAGCTTGATTGAGGAACCTGAAGGGATTTAATATCATTTAGGCCAAGATACGTCTTAAAAATTTAATGCTGATTATAAAAATCTTTTTTAAGGGCGGAAGGCAGGAATAAAGGATTTGTTTTGGTCAAAAATATTTTTTTTGTTTTATAGGTGCTAAACGTCCAACTCCAGAATTTAAATACAGCCATTATAACACATTCATGTACAAGTGGGCGCCACAAAGTGCCTGATCTGCTCGAGAGTGGAGCCTTGAGCTTAGTCAACCAAACCAATATTTTAAAAATAAATAAATCATCTTTTTTTTAATGCAACTGAAAGAGGAAAGCCACTTTTAAAATGAAATTTCATAAAACTAAGCTTTTTGGTTGCCTAAGCTCAAAGCTCCACTTTCGAGTAGTGGACTTGTGGCGCCCACTATACATGAGTATGTAACTAGATTTATGAAGGACTCCATATTCGCTATCTGATTGTGTACTAATGTGATGATAGACAGGGGAATTTTAAAAATTCAATCTTTAGGTTATCGATTTTGCTTTTATTGAAGCATCTTCAGGTCCAGGAGGGGAGTAGATGAGAGTTCAAACCTCTCTCCACCCTTCTGAAATCTTAAAAAAAAAATTAATAATTAAAAAAAAATCGACAAACTCGAGGGGGGGGGGCTCATCCGGAAAAATCTCCTGCTCAGTCCCTCTGTCAATTTCAATTAATCTTTTAACTACCGTGTTGACATGTCATGAATATGACAACAAACAAAATTGAACAGCATTTTAATTGTATATGATAAAATCTGGTGTGATGATCGTACAGCACAAAATTTTCTCTTACCTTTGGTAAATATACTTTAATCAATCATTTAATTTTTTATAAAAATCGTTGGAGGCAATTTTGAGAAAAAAAAAACTGAAAAAGTACATCAGTAAAGTACTAGAACTTTTTTTACTGATTTTGATTAAAGGCTTATTTTGTCTCCTCAGGGGGGTGCCTAACTTAAATATAAAATTTCAACCTAGTAGCTAAATTCTTTCTTGCTTTAAATTGAACAGACTTACACATACAGACAGATCATGTTGCAAAAACCACTTTTTTTCAGGGAACCTCAAAACGTATATATCATACTTATATATATCAAAATCTCGACATCGAATTTTTGATTCTCCTTAAGTGGTGTTGCTGAAGTTGGTTTATTTATGAAAGAAAAAACGCTAAATTTTCAGCAAGTTTTTTACTAGTTTTCAAGGTAATATTTCCAAATATTTCGGAGACCTATCGGCACTCCTTCTTCAGTGGATTTCTCTTCCTTCACCATGTATGTCCTTTACAACTAAAACACTTGGAAGCGACCATCTTATACGTTAATTATTTATTTTTAATTTTAGGAGGTAATTAAGATGGTCGCTTCCAAGCGTTTTAATTGTAAAGGACACGTGGTGAATGAGGTGAAATCCACTGAAGAAGGAGTGCCGATAGGACTCTGAAATATTACCTTGAAAACTAATAAATTTGCTGAAAACTTTCATAAAATCGTATTTTTGACATGAAACCAATACTTTCTCTCTATATACTGTATATTAACATATAGGTAAGAGAAAGTAAAAATTGGAAGTTAAAGGAGAAAAATCTTTTCACTTCTCCTTTCTCAACCCTTAATTAAAAGAAAAATAAATAAATAATGATGCCCTTGTCCAAGACATTAACTTCTCGTGCCTAGGGTCCCGGGTTCGCTTCCCGTCCCAAGTGAGAAAAATTTATTTCATTTGAATTGGCTACAAATCATTTGAAATAAATATGGATGGGTTCTAAATGGCTTTAGAAACCGAAAAAAAACCTTAAATTTTTTTTAAAAATAAATAAAATAAAATTGAGCTATTGAGAGAAGAGAAGAGTTTTTTCTCCTTCATCTTCCTTCATCATTAATTGGAAGATTCTTTAAATTTTATTTTCGATGACCGATGGCCTGAAGTTGCTTCTATAAAAGTTAATTCTTTTTTAAATTAACCACTGTGAATTATATTATTAGTATTATTATCTTTCTGGGGGGCAGCTTAATATTTAGTCTTTGGAATTCTATTCTAATTTAAATGAGAATGATAGACATGGAGATAAGTGACGATTAGTTATCCCAGTGCCCCAAATTAAATTCATAATTTTATATCATGGCCTACTATATTCTTTTAATTTTTTGATTAATAAATTTATCCGCCAGTTGGCCACTAGAGTGTGTTTACAAACAGTAATACAGAGAGTGAATGAATTTTGAATCAACTCCACCCTTCTAGCCTATAATAATCAGATATCATTATTATCACAAAAAGGTTGAATTTTTTTTTTTGCTTTTTCCCTTGAAAAAAAAAAAAATATCAAAAGGATAGAATCGAGTACGTATTTTTTCCTTTTTTATTGTAAATCCGCACACGAATGACAGTTAGGTAATTATTTGGGAGGAGAACGTGAGGAATAGCTGCGCTGACACAATAGGTGGGCTGGGTGGTTAGGCCTACCCCTCTCTTAAAGGGGTGCACATGTCCAGGTCCTATGTTCCATGTCCCTCCCTAATTGTCCAATTGTCCCCGGAAGAAGAGCCAATGACTCGTTAAATGATTAGCCCAGCCATCTATCCCGAATCACATCAACACTTTCACTTCAGTTACCCAACCACGAAATATTATTTCCCATTTTTTGGGGTTTTTTTTTTTTTTATTAAGTTGGCAAGAAAGGGCTTTTAGATTGATCATCTAATAACCATTGAGGCTATTTGATTTTTTTTCACAAAAAAATAAAGATAGACTGTAAACCACTAATAGAGATGGAAAGTAAATACATCACATCACATAACATCCTAATTCTCATATTTTAAATGATAAACTAGGTAATATGTTTCAAATTTTTATTAATGAAATTAATATATTTCACACTTATTTCGACATTACTCTCAAAAATTTGCATTCTAGTTTATCATTTAAAATAATATTTATTACAATGTTTCAACGCGAGCCTACGGTCGAGAGTTTAAAAGTTGAATGCTAGCCATATTTTATTAATTAATTAATAAATTTAACCAGTTTTTTTTTTTTTTATATGACAAAACAAAATGTTTGTAAACTTCCTTGGGACTGAGTTAGCTGGCGTTTATATTCAAAAGCTAAGGGCCGATTGCTTCACATCTAATTAACTATATCTTTTAAGTCTTTTCACGTTTAGGTAAGCTAATCATATGATTTAATAGAGGCCAGATCGTAGTTAACTAGCTCAAAGTTGGGTGTAAGGTAAATAAATAACACTAGGTTAAGTTTCAAAAGGTTTTTATTTTTAACTTATACTCATTTCGACGTTAACAAATCATTTTCTGATCTAGGACACAGTAGATGATGTGTTAACTTCGAAATGCACAAAATCTAAAAATAAAATCTAATAAAAACTTTTTGAAACCTAACCTAGTGTTATTTTTTCATCTATAATTAGATGGAAATTTAATTAAATTTAAGAATGTTTCAACTAGTGCCAACGGTAAAGGGGCGAAGTTAGGAACACAATTCTTGTTTATTTATTTTTTAGGAAATTTTTAAATTTTTGTTAAAAAAAAAAACACAAAAGGTAAGAGAAAGTTGTGTTCTGTGCTTGTCACACCAGATTTTTTAGTTCCGCCGATATATTAGAATTCAAGATGTAAAATTTATAAACATGGTAAAATATTTTTATAGCCCACGGGCTTGGAGTAGTTGGTAGCGTGGCTACCTTCTATACCGAACGTCGCGGGACCCATTTGGATACCAAATGGCTTAAATAAGAATGCCTGGACCCCAAATAATATATATTCAAAACGGTTATCGCCAAAGTCTTAAATGGTCTAAGTTGCCGAAAAGACTGTGTGAATGAGAAAAAAAGCGTGAATGTTTATAAAACAAAAAAAAATATTTTTATTTTGTTACTATGGCAAACATTTCTCCTATCTTCTCTATGAACTAGGCCCAAAACGTGTATATCCATCAAAATTTCGACACCTAATTTTTAACATGAATCCAATACTTTCTCTCTATATATTGCATATATAGGTAAGAGAAAGTAAAAATTAATTAACTTTAATCAATTATTTTGATTTTTAATAATTTTTATAAATAATGCCTTTATTAAGTAGCTAACTTCAAAAAGCTTCCCCTGCTAAATCGATGATTTGGTATTGAGGGGGGGGATGGTAGAATAAGTTTACTAGTTGACTAGAAGTGAAGCAACCGGTCCTAAGGCAGTTATTGTTTGAGCTCTTGACTAAATTTGCTACTTGACCATGAATGAAGAAACAACTCTCTAACTTTTAAATTCTTTGTTTCTTTTTCATAACTAACAATAAAGTACTTTTTATTTATTATCCAATAATAAGTGGGCTGACCACATTTTAGGGAGAAATTATTATGCTCAATAAAATTTGCTATTGGTTATCGTTAGCCCCTCCATCATTTTCCCACTCGATCGAAGATTTTTTTTTCCTCCCTTACATGCAAAGGGAGGCAGGTTTTTATTTATTTATTTTTTTTTTTTATCATGTCTCAATTTTAAACCGACAATCAATGACTCTCTTGTTCTCTCTCTTTTCTTTATAAAGAGTATGTATGGTATCTCCATATCGGAGTCAACAAGTTGTAACGAAAATCGTGACGTCAAAGATTTGAGAAAAATAAATTGATCACTCAAGCGCTAATTAAAATCAAAGAGAGATTCATTTATTAAACAAGAAGACGAAGAATTAACGATACTTTAACAAAATTATTTATTAACGCTATAAATATTAATATTTTATAATTTCCTCCGCCCCCCCCCCCCTTCCTCCCCATTTTTTAAGAGCAATTATCTCTTCTAATTTATTAGAGTAGAAAAATAATTACCACCCTTTTTTTTTATTTTTTCAAATATTATTATTATTAGCTGTTATTTATTTAAATAAAAGAGGGCGCTTATTATTAATTAAGAGCAAAGGGCTGGCCGCCCTTAATCCTTATTTTTTTTTTTTTTACTTCTTTTAAACATCTGCTGAATGGGGCGGGCGAGACAAGCCTTTTCCATAAATGACAGAAATTTATTAGAATTTTATCTTTTATTCAGTTGGAAAACGAAAAAAAAATTCATATGGCGTTTCGGACTTTCAAACGAAAATTAGAAGAAATCTAAAACGTTATATAATTAAAAATTATTTAATCTTAAATTGTGAATGTTATCATTAGAAGGCCCTCGATGAATGGAAAGATGTTGCGATCCTTCCATTCACAAAAATTATGTTCATCCAATGAATAGCTAAAAAATTATAAAATTTATATTAGGCCTAAACAAGTCAATTAGAAATGGCTAAAAATTAAATTGATCTTATTTTTGAATCACAAATTTTATTAAAATCTGATGAAAATTAAAAAATTCTACAAAAAGAATGCTAGCCAGAAAGATTTTTGGAATGACGGGACGTGGGGGGGGGGATTGCACGATCCAAGCAATTACCTCCTCCCCCACCCTCCCCCAATGAACAAATTTTAAAGTATCTTTCTTAATTTCTTTAAAATCTTAAAATAATAATACGCTGGGCTCTCCTTTAAGAGAATAAATTAAAATTAAATTTTTTCTCTAATATCCCGAGTCAAAATTTTGTCCTTGTCAAAACCTCCTGTCGTAAATTTAAACCCTGATCTCAGCCTGGATTTCTATTGTGTTTCTCGACCTTCTCTGGGCCTGAATACGCACGAAGCAGGCCGAAAGCAGTCTAAATTTTATACCCTGGACTCGTCCTCCCATAGCCCTTCTTTGAGCCTTCCTCATCCTTGCCTAAACCTGCCCTTTTGTCATATTTATTCTATTGTTATTATGATTGATTTATAGATAGGGAAGCAAATAAATTGGAAAAGGTAAGAATGACGTTTAGGTGCCTGGACCTCATAATATTTATAAATTATTAAATACGAGTTATCGATAAAGTCTTAAATGTGACGGCAGGAGGCCGAATCAAGGATTCGGCGAGAATGGCCAGGTTGAAGACCGGACAAATTTATCAATGCGAGGCTAAATACAGGTTAAAATTTATTGCTCCAGGATAAAGGCAGGACAGAAATTATGACTTCAGGGCAAAGCAAGGACAATTTTTTGACTCGGGATTATATATTATTTATTTTTACTGATTGGGACCCTGGAATGCTACATCGCAATTAAGAAAATATTAATACATTTAGAAAAAAGATCAGATGAACTGCTACCGGTCTCAGGGGCGTATATAGAAATTTTTTTTCGGGGGGGGACCCGAACTCAAAAATTTTTCTGCGGAAAATTTTTTTTTTAAGAAACTATATTTTTTTTCACACGAAATTTTTTGCGGAACATTTTTTCTATTGCGGAACCAAAGTTGTCCACCCTGCGGAAAAATTTGTTGCTCTGATGTCCGTATATCCCTATATATGTATGTGTTTGGGAAATTCCGGGGGGGCCCGGGCCCCCTCGGCCCCCCCCCCCTTATATACGCCTCTGACCGGTCTGTTATGGACGTTATATGGATGTGTGAAATATTAAAATTTATTCTATGTGTCTTGACAAGTGAATAATAAATAAAAATCTATTTTTGTCGTCACGACTGTGACGTCAAGGCTTGTAGCGTCACGGTCTTTGACGTCACGGCTTGTAACGCGACATGCTCATAGAAGAGCGAAAAAATTTGAGGCCATCAAATAAAAGTTCCACTTTAAAAGAAAAAAAAAAATTTAATTGTCTATTAAAATATCATTATAGATTTGATTAAAAACACGGACAGAGGGGATCAGGTTTTTTTAAAAATCTCTAAAAAATATTTTCTACGAGTAGTTTTATAACATAATTGGGGAGATGAACAAAAAATTTAAATTTCTTAATATTTGATGTACAAATTTCAATAATAATTTGTATGAATTGGTAATTAGTTTCTAGACTATAAATGACCAAAAAAAATTGAGAAATGGCATTAGTTAATAAAATATCTTCTTCTTCTTCTGATAGGCAGCGCCGAAACTAGGCAGGGGCAAGTGCCCAGGGCCTAGACGGCAAGGGGGCCCAAGAAAGGTCGAAAAAATACACATTTTATTGTATTAATATTAAGTTATTTAAAATGGTTAGGTAAAATTTAAGAGCAAAAAATAGATATTTAATTTTCTTAAAATAATAATAATAATAATAATAAACTATAAAATGCACGTAAATTAAAAAAAAAAAAAAAATGGACGTAGAAATCAGTGGAAACGTTCATTTCTAAAAAATCTTTAGCTCTCTCCAGTTTCTGGATGTACTACTGGTTAGAACTATTATTTTAGGGAAATAAGTCGCTTTAATTAATTCGTAAAATTTGGTGTAGGTGGGCCCAGTGATGAGTTCTTGCTCAGGGCCTCAAAAAAGCTAGTCACGGCCCTGCTTATAGGTCATAATTTGTGGTATCGATACCTTCAGTATGTTTAAATTTTTTGCATAAACTCAAAAAGAATCTCACACAGTTTGTTTGTTTTTTTATTTTAAGGACTTTTTCGGCATCCGAGACCACTTAGGCCTCTCCGTCTCCCTCTTATTTCAATTGAAATAAATTTGACCTTTGGCACAAATTTCCGTTGATGTTTACAAATTACTACAAGTCTCAATCTAAATATTTTGATTCAAATTTGTCAACGGAAAGTAGCAATTTATATTACAAATAATTAATTTTCTAGAACTCTCGTGATATCGTAATTCGTGATTCGTATGAAAGATGAACCATTTAATAACCTATTTAAAAAATTCATTAAGAGAGAGTTAATAAATCTCCTTAAGGATAAAATGTCAGCTGATTATAATAATTAAAAAAAAAAAGCGAGAGCCAAAAAAAGAACCCTTTAGGCAGCAGCCACGCGAACAGGTAGAAGATAAAAAAAGAGTCTCTCTCTCCCTAACACTCTCACTTTTTTAGGGCCTGATCGGGTTATGAGGCGAGACGAGACCCTTTGGGCACGCGCCACGCGCGAAACCAACCAACGAACAGGTAGCTAGCCTGCGATAGGGTTTCTTTCCCCTTTTTTTTGGGCTACCCTTCCTACCCTGAAATGAAACCCTTTTATCTCGCACCATAAACAAACACACCATGGCAACTTTGGGTTCAATTATTTCGATATATTTTTTTTTTTCGATTAACGAGATGATGATGTCCCTGAAAGGGGTTGTTCCCAAAAAATGGAGTATTTATCCGCCGTTGATTGAGGCTGGGACTCTACTCTATTCAAAGGATTAACAACAACAAAAAAAAAAAAACGAAAAAAGATCTTTTATGTTCAAAACACTATGTAAACATAATAATTTAATGCGATTTGATGACGTCAAAGTGGCGGGGTCCCTTGGAGAGAAGATCCTCTGAGATGAATGAACTCAAAGGAGTTTATATTATATATTCGTACTTGATTACTAAAAATATTTTTTTTTTTTTTCCCCCCCCCATGTCTTTTTAAGGTTATCAATTGTCACTATATTTAACCTCTCGGCCATAGGGAGGAGGGGTTTAAAT
Organism: Euborellia annulipes; assembly: GCA_023213315.1. Taxonomy (NCBI): domain Eukaryota; kingdom Metazoa; phylum Arthropoda; class Insecta; order Dermaptera; family Anisolabididae; genus Euborellia; species Euborellia annulipes. Next base: position 10,788 of record JAKCPI010007885.1, read on the forward strand.
TTATTTGGAAAAAAAATAAAGTATTAATAAGAGGGTAGAAATGTGAGATGCAGCTAAGGTTATTTCTTTATTCGATTAATTCACACAGCTGACGTTTCGGTTCCGTGTTTGAGCCATCCTCAGAGCTGGCCAAAAGTCATTATAAAAGTGTCATAGTATAATAAATATATATGAATTGTTCAACAATGTATAAAATCCACTATGACACTTTCATAATGACTAATTTTAGATCAATAAGTAGTTTTATTCTTGGTCACTTCAAGATGGTGGTTGGAAATTAAATATTTGTAAAAATTGTTTTTATATCAGAGCATTCATTTGGACATCTGACTTACAAGTCTGCGCAAGATACACTTGTTTCGGCACCATGAATTGCCGTCTTCAGAGCCAATTCAACTACAAAGAATATATAAATTTAAAATCTTAAAATTAATTATTTATGGTCTACACTAAAAAACTGTTTAATTTCATAATGACTTTTCGCCAGCTCTGAGGATGGTTCAAACATGGAACCGAAACGTCAGCTGTGTGAATTAATCAAAATAACCTTAGCTGCATCTCTCATTTCTACCCTCTTATTAATATAACATCTCAGCTATAAATTGTTTATGAAATAAAGTATTATTTGTTCAATGAAGAATTTTTATTGGTTCTAGGAAATCCCAAATGAGCAACGCAGCTAGTCGTTTTTTCAATTTTTATTTAAATATAAAGTGCCAGGACCAACGTTTCGGCCACATATAGGACCATCATCAGGGTCAAGCCATTGTCAATTTATTATTCCTCATGGTCATATTGGCCATGTATTATCAGCTATACACCTCAATAAAATCTAAAAGAATTTTTATTGTTTTTTATTTAGTATTAAGAGATTAATTAAGAAGAGAAATTATAGAATCGTATGATCCAAGTATGGGCAATGTAAGGCGATATTTATTTTTGGAAACCATTCTCAAAATTTTGATATAAAATAAGATTTAAACTTTCGACCGTTGGTTCTGGTTGAAAATTTTGTAAATTAAAATTAAATATACAAATTAAACACTAGGTTATTTGTTTCATAGGTTTTATTAATTAAAAATTAACACTTGATACGTATTATGACAATTTCTTATCATCCAGATGTAATGACTTCTAATGATGACGAAATATGTATCAAGTGTTAATTTTTAATTAATAAAACCTTTGAAACACATAACCTAGTGTTTAATTTGTATATTTAATTTTAATTTTGAAATAAAACATACAAGGATCAAATTCTTGAAATAAATAGGGATGGGGTCTAAATGGCCTTAGATGCCAAAAAAAGACCTTAAAAAAAAAAGGATCATATTCAGGCAGATAAAATATAAACAAATGTATTTTTTGTTGCTAACGTTTCTCCTCTCTTATTATTCAAACAAATAGTCAAATATTCATGGATGTTAGGTTAGAGAATTTTTTTTTAATTAAAGTGATTAATTATAAAATGATAAATTCAAATACGGGGTCGATTCTTCCGGCCTTCTTCAGCACCGACAACATGATCGCCGTTGAATACGCCAAGGGCCGAGGATAAACTATTCACTCAGCCAGTCCTGAGGAAAGTCAGAAGAATCGGCCGAAACGTAAGCCGTATTTAATTCAGGAGGCGGTGAACAAGGCAGCCAACAAAAAGCAAAATTTTAATTTTTCATCAGGACCTATGGTCAACAAATTATATTAAGGATAGGTTAAAAGGTGAAGAAAATCTGCAGCTAGTTGTTTTGCATTATTTTATTCCCACCACGTTGACGTTTCGATCCCGGTTGGGATCATCCTCAGAACAGGTGGGTGTTATGTATGTGTCTGAGGATGACACCCACCTGTTCTGAGGATGATCCCAACCGGGATCGAAACGTCAACGTGGTGGGAATAAAATAATGAAAAACAACTAGCTGCAGATTTTCTTCACCTTTTAACCTATCCTGATTAAACTACCAGCTATAAGCCCTACGTATCTACTAAATTATATTAACCATTAATTAATTAATTATACGACGTATTCTGGTTGAACGAAAAAATGAAAATGCATTATACTAACCCGAAAGAAAAGAAAGTGTGTGAGACGGAATAATAATAAAAAAAACTAAAATGATTTATTTTTTCCATTAGACAAAAAAAAAAAAAAACCTTCGTCACGAGTTGGAACGTCTGAGGGATGAACTCGTTCGTTTCCTTTTGCTTTTCAAGGTAATTAATTCATCAATTAAGGGTTGGTCTCTCGTCTCGGGGACTTTGGCAACTTGCAAGATAAACATCTTTTGATAAATATATTTTTGCCCCTAAGAACATATGTTGGTTAGTTTTCTCTCTCTCTCTTTCTATCTATGTTAATTTTCACCTGGCGGTGGTTGTCTAATTATGCCCCCGGACAGGACGGGGGTGGAGGCGAATGCAACCCCTAAACAAAACTCCTCACCCCATTTGCATAAGCTAAGGGTAAAAAAAAAAAAAAATATAGTGGTCTCACTCATCTTTTCCGGAAAATAAATTACAATGTTTGCATTTTATTTACGTATTCATGAATTTTTTTTTTTTTAATACAAGCTCGCTCATCCCTCACTTAAAATAATTTCTTCTACTTAAGGGATGTTATCTACCGAAAATTAAAAAAAAAAAAAATATTTTACTAATTGAGCCAAAGTGAAGTTTTTTTTTTTTAAATAATTGGCTATTAATAAATATGGACGGATAACAATTGTTATGGAGTTATTTTATGGACTAAAACAAAAAAAATATGGTGTGACTGACCGCACAGCTTTATATTAACTATGTTAATCGAAAATTATTTTTTTCTTTTCTAAGGTAGAGCGTTAAACAAAGCATTTTTTTTTAATCACTCGTAGAAAAAGTTTGTTTATTATAGTGACAATACAGTATATGAATATACTGTATATTTACAAGTCAGAATTGTATCCCCTTCCCCGAGGCCGAGAGGTTAGCGTTGTTGACAAATTTCAATGTTAATAATCCTAAAGCCAATGTGGCGCGGGTTAGAATCCCAGGCAATCCAATGAATTTATTTAAATCAAATTGGATATCAAATGGCTTAAATAAATGTGGCTGGACGCCAATATATCATAATTATATAATATTTAGTATCATAATATGTCTATGTCTATATGGCCTAAATTGCTAAAAAGATTTTTTAAAAGTCAGATTTGTAAATTTTTACTTTACAAAACCCAAAAGACACAAGTGGTTAGGATAATACCAATTGACTTTACTTTATTTACTCTATAAATAAAATATCCGTTATGAGGCAGTCACAAATATAAATTATGGGGATTGAGCATAAAGAATTTTGGACTCTTTCGGCGATTTAAATGGTAAAATGAAAGTATTACAAATTATAAATACAAATAAAAAGAATCAGATCAGAATCGAATTTTGAAGTATTTTTGATGTACCAATTTTCAATAGTAACACTGAGAATGACGGATAATAACTGAGATGACGTATGTCACGGGTTAAGGGCATGCGCACACGGGTGACTTTTGCCACGCAACAGTTTCTGTCACTATCACCCTTCAAAATCTGGCCGCGCAAACGAGTAGGTGACTGTCTCAGTGATTTTTTACAAATATTTAATTCAGTTGTAAAATGGACTTCGAAGAGACAGCAGGTGTGTGCGCTCTTTTAATAAATAAACGAAAAAAACGTAAACAAAAAGATTATTGGATTCATCCAACAGATTAATATCGGGAAACTTTTATACCCTACATGAAAAATTGAAAAATTATCCCGATAAATTTTCAAAATATTATAGAATGAGTGTAACAAGTTTCGATTATTTACTGGAACTTTTAAAACCAGTGATTTCATTTAAAAATACTAATATTCGTCGAGCTATTCCTTCCAAAGAACGTCACGGAGAAGTTGCTTGCTTGCCCTAGTGACAAATAAGTCACTCTACTGTCATGTCACGACGGCTCAAACTGCTAGAGACAAAACTGTTGCGTGACAAAAGTCACCCGTGTGCGCGTGCCCTAAGGGAAATAATTCTCTCGCCTCTTTTTTTTTCTTTTGAAAAATTTTTTAATGAGATCCTCAGTCAAAATCAGAAATGTAAGCGGCTCTTGAAAGGTTGTGCATCACTGATCCTTTTAGATCAGCTTTTATTTACGGCGTTATTTTAGGGCAAAGGTGTGTTGGAAAAAAAGACTCTACAGTGAGTCATTTATTTATACAAATTTCTCTCCCTAAGGAAGTATAGCAAAAATGCCAATTGATAATTGGACATTCAACTTCATTCAGTTCCATCCCTGAATTAATAAGATTTTTTTTTTTTTAAGGATTCCGATGTGGCCCTAATGAGCAGGCAAGCAACTTGCGCTCTTTCGAGTAAAAGCCCTTTTAAAAAGAAAACAACCTTCAAATGCAAAAAAAATAGCCGTATTTCTTTGAATTCTCTCTCTCTCTCATAGAATTTATTAAAAAATTTATGTTTAAATGTGAACTCCAGGGGCAAAAAAGAAAAACATTCATGAATAAATAATCAACTTACAACATTGTAATTTATTTTCTGGGAAAGATGAAGCGAGCAAGCAGCCCTTTGAAAAAACGAAAGTTTTTTTTTTTTTTTTTGCATAAGAGATAATTAATTATAAATGTACTGAATGTACTAGCCTTCGGGTATGCAGCAAAAAGGGGGACAACTAAAAGAAATTTGAGTTGGTGAATAAATAAGTTTTTAAATTAAATGAAATATCCTTATTTGAGGGGATGTGTTTAAAATCTTTGTTGGAATCGGATTTTTTTTTAAATTCTCCCTTTTCGGCTGCCGGCCATTAGGGTTTATTGTACAATATTTGATAATATTCGTATAATTAACCGAAGGATGATCACAGCAATGTGGCTGATGATCTTTCTTGCGGCCCCCCCGGAATTCTGGATTTAGAGCTTGACTATTAGCCAATATAATTTAGAAAAATGAACTTGTAGATTTTATAACTAATGGCGTCCTCTTAAATAAACGCTTGAGGCGTAGTAAGATTTCCATGTAAAAAGAAATGATTCTTAGATTTTCCCAGAAATGTATTTTATTTTGTTGGAATTTCTTTTGGCTTATAAACAAATTCAGAATTGAAATTTTATGATACACCATTAAATACGGTAGTAAGCAATTATCCGAGCTAAGTGGGACAAATATTGAACTAATTCTCCTATCTTTCTTAAGAAGTACAAGAGTAAAGTGTGCTTCAAATGGTTTCAAGGGCAGAATGAGAATATTCATTTTAAAGAGCATCTAAAAAATATTTGATTTTTGAATTTTGGAAAAATCGATAAAACTGAAAAAGTGCATCAGTAAAGTACTAGTACTCTTTGGCCGATTCTGTTCAAAAGCTTCATGTCACGTGCCAGGGAAGTTCCTAACTTAAATATAAAATTGCCCTCGGGCTTTGCGTAGTTGGTAGCGCGCCTGCCTTGTATTCCAAGGGTCGGGGGGTTCGGATCCCAGGCAATCCAATGATTTTATTTAAGTCATTTGGATCCCAAACTTAAATAAGAATGCCTGGACCCCAATATATACGTATATATTCTTAATAACGGTTATCGTAAAAAGTCTTATATGGCCTATGTTGACGAAAAGACTGTGTGAGTGTTTAAAAAAATAAATAAATAAATATAAAATTTCAGCTTCGTAGCTCTTTTCGTTTTTGAGATATTTTTTTCACAGACACGAACAGATCATGTTGCAAAAACCACTTTTTTGAACTCAGGACCGTGAATATCCATCAAAATCTGGACATCGAATTTTTGGCATGAATCCAATACTTCCTCTTTATATTTATACATACAGGCCTATAGATAAAAGAAAAAAAAATTAGAAAATAATGAAAGATATAATTTTATTTTAAAATTTTTAAGAATGTTAAAAAAAACCTGAGCTGACCAACGTTGCATAATTGAGATCACTATGATATCAGAGCTAGAGAATGGTGGGGATGGCTTAATTACAAACCCTCCCCTTCCCTAAAACTCGTCTGTGATGGTGATATGAATAATAGAGATAATAATTTAAAAAATAAAACATTTGGATACCTCTTAATAAATAGGGAAAGGCCTCCTGATGCCGAAAAAATAAATTAAAAAACTTTGTTATTATTATATATTAATAATTCCTCTTTCATGTTTTAGTTATGTCCCTGATAGGGTGGATAATTTTATTAATATCAATCCGACTCACATGTCAGTCATGAGTGAATAACGTCATCATCGCCTGTATGTGATCGCAAACAGCTGAGCGGTGTCTGGCGGGTCACGGATTTACAGGCGCTCAATTTATAATTTATCGATTTATTTTAAGTTGAAATAGAAATAATGAATATTGGTTATTTGTTTAATTAAAAGGAAGGAGGAGTTTATTTTTAGGCCAAAGGAAGTATTATTTCCTAAACATCATATTTATTTGCAAAGTATAAATTCCAAAAATCAAGAAATATTAAGGAAAGGTGGTAAACAGGCCAATTAAAACATAAAATATATAATTTATTTAAATTTCAAATTCTCAAAGCGGTTTTGCCGCACTGCCGGAGACTTCTCAGAAGAAATCTAGGCGTTTAGAATGCACTACATTAGGTCTAAAAGTTTTATTTTTTATTTACATTAATATTTACCTTAAATGTGTGAAATATTAATGTAAATAAAAAATAAAACTTTTAGACCTAATGTAATGCATTCACAAATTTTCTAGATTTCTTCTCACTGAGGAAGACCTGCGGCAGTGCGGTCGAAACCAGGCGATTTGAGAAGTTGAAATTTAATTAAATTATATATTTTTATATATTTTGTTTTTCTATTGGCCTGTTTACACCCTTTCCTGAATACATTCAGTCCTGGGTGAGTGCTATCATCAAGAAATATTAAGTCTATATTTAGTGCGAAATATACTTTTTCTTGTAAATTAAAATAATTATAGAGATGACAAGGCGAAGACGAAAAATCGCAATGGAAGAATGCACTTTGCTCAAAATAAGTACATCTATAATTATTTTAATTTTATAGCTGATAGGTATCAATTAAACTTGCACTGAATATAGATTTAATATTTTTTTACTCTTTTGGAATACTTTCTTTTCAAAAGAAGATGGAATTTTACAAAAAAAAGATTGTATTCGAATACCTTCAAAAAGAGACGTTTTCAAATCTATATTTTGATCAAATTGTATTGTATTATTATTATTAATATGTGATTAGTCTGATTGCAACTTCTTTGCTGTTGTTGTATTATATAGCCCCTCTCTCTGTGTCTCTAAAACGAAAGATGCTGTACGTTTTCTACCCTCGCATGTGTCCGTCTCTCTGTCTGTCTGTGGGTCGTCGTCGTCGTCGGCGGCGTGGCGTCAACCCCTTGGAAACCTGCTTCGTTTCTTTGCGAGGGTGGCTAGAAAAAAAAGAGTTAATATCGATCGGCGAGCGTTTTTTTTTTCTCCCCATTCGCTTAGTAAGAGAGAAAGAGAGAGAGAGTAGTCACCCCCCAGGTTTTTTTTCCAACCCTCGACGGCGCGCGTTTTTTTTTCATCCCTTACTCACTCACAGGGGTTGTTATAGCAACCGAAGCACATTGAAATTACTTCAAATAAAAATAGACCGCTGTTTTAAAAAAGATAAAACGCTATTTTACCTTTTCGTATATCTCTATGTAAATAGAGTGTAAATAAGTGGCCCGGGCCCGCTTTTTGACCGTCTTGCGCTATTTAGCGTACAAATTTTATTTATTTTTTTTTATTAAAACTTAATTTGTGTTGATTTTCTGGGGATTTTTTTTAAATAAAACACTTGTTTACTTCTGAGAGTGAATATAATTAATGCTAAATTTCTATTGAGAGTTGTGGGACAAATTTTGAATTTTTTTTTCATTCCCTTAATATATTTTTATCAATACCACCCTGTACTTGCTATTTAAAAATATACTAAAACGTCTAAAAGGTATCAGCCGAGAGAGAAAAATTAAAAAATATTTTTTTTTTTCAACAATAGCCCTTAATTCTTTTGATTTGATTGGATGGAGGGTTGCCTCCGCGTAAGGCGGACGTGTTTATAAATTAATAATAAAAATAAATATGCAAAATCTCTGAATTAAAATTTTCAAATTGAGGAAAGTTTTTTTTTTTTTTTTAGAAATTGAAAAAAGTTTTCTTGGTATTTTTATTAATTTTACGTAAAAAATATCAATGGAACTGTTTTTTACTTTTTTTTTTTTATAAAATAAAATTTATTCCAATTTTCGATCGTATTCTTTCCCATAAGTATTTATATTTTATTTATGTATCTTATTCTCTGAGGTAAGTCAAAGAGAAAATAAAAAAGTACTATGAATTTTGTAACAATTATGCCCATTATATAAATTTATTAATTT